>VYZV01031556.1:40449-68631 GCA_013401275.1 Pandion haliaetus | reverse complement strand
GAGCTGGAAAAAGAGAAACCAGCCTGAAAAAGTGAAGGAACAAAGATGCCTTGTAGGAATAAGCAAATTCTCCATTAGGTTTGTTAGAAAGATAAGGTCTTGGAAAGTCTTTGGCAGAGAAAGATTCAGTGGATGTAAAACTCCAGGTCAGTAAACACTGGAAGAAGTCTGGAATGAAGTCAGGGCTCTGAATCATGATAGGTAACTTACTTCGTAACACTCTATACCTTAATGTTTCTACTGGGCTTGACTGGGGGCTTGAATAAACCCACAGAAACTGCCATATTTTCTGTGTCCATTCCATATATTCATGTATGGGATTTCTATAAAGCCTGGGCTTTTTTTTTTTTTTTTTTTCCCTCAGTACAAGAAAGCTTCATTTTTATTCAATAGGTTTAATTGTAATTACAGTGGAATGCAGGTCAATTTATGAAAATCAGAATGCATTTAGTCTTCATTAGTAAACTGTAAATGTCTCATTATTAGCTTCAATCATTGTAGCTGTGTTCTATACTTCTTAAATTACTCCTTTTAACTACAAATCTAACTTAAATGACACTTTACCAACAGTGAATGAGTATTAGAATGATGCATAAAGTGCTCTGAAAGAATGCACAGTGACTGGTGAATCAGTATGTGGCAAAGTAATGATTCATAGGATAATCTTTATCCAAATATTTGATTCACACTCAAGAAAGTTTACAAACCATTCATTTGTACTTGTTACTTAGCTTCATCCTAAAAATTAAACTACTGAGCCCCTTTACTCACCAGATTTTTTTGCATAGTCTGTAAATACCAGCTTCCTTGCACCTCTTTGGGCATACTTCTCTTTCTTTTGTTCTGTGGTTGCTTTGGAGTTTTTTCGTTGTTTGTTTGTTTGTTTTTTAATATAAATATAAGAAATTAACTTATTCATATCCCACTGGCAAAGGCAAATTTTTTATAGAAGAAACATTTCAAACTTAATTAATTAATAGTTCTAACTCAAAAAAGCTACAAAGGTATTAAATGTGAAAGAGCTTAGAAGGGTGATTGAATTTATAGCTGTGTAATTGAAAGCTGGGTAGAACCTGAAGACAGCTGCAACTGATTGCATTATTCACGACAGGCAAACACCAAGCAGTTACACAGAACATGGAGTTAAAGAGAACAGAATATTGTTTTTCAACTTAATGTACAGTTAGATGTTAAAGCTTCATTAGCTGAGTGGGTCTTTGGGAGTTATTCGTACAGAGACTGCTTACGCGTGTTGGGCTTTCTCACTTGCTAACAACACTATGTTTTGTTCAGTGTGCCATAATAACAAGGCCTTTCTAGACCTTTTTCCTTCTCAAAGGAAAAATACAGAAGTGGAACTATTTTTAAATCACTTGGATTGACAGGCAGTTTTTTTAAAAAGGGTGTTGATTAAGGCAGTCACTATCATTTTATTGTTAAAGTACCTAAAGCAATAAAGGTGAGATTAAGCTACAGTTAATGTAGCCACACAATTAGATAACAAATGTAGAGTGGAGTTCAGCCAGGTTTTCCATAACATTAAATGGCCAATGATGCAACTGAATTATGGCATTTTGAGGTAAAATATTGGTAGAACTGGCAAACAATTGGAAATATGCTGACTTATCAGTGGACAACAGCAAACTTAAAAAAAAAAAAAAAATTCTAAAAAGTTTGATTTTAATTTGAAAAAGGTCCTAGGATCTATTGTTGCTCTTGCTGGCATAGCTCAAGCTTACTATTATAAAATGCTTATAACAATGTGAAAAAATCACTGCCATAAAGTGACCGTGCAGTGGAGGGAGGCTTCACACAATTCAGGGTTGTAGTTCTATGTGATCTCTTTTTTGTTTATCTATATCAATGGGCAGAGAGGGAATGAAAAGAAGCCTGAGCTGGGGTCTGCACCATTTTCTAAGCAGGAACTAAACAGCCCTTTTTTTAGTTACACCTTCCTAACAAGATCCGTGGTTAGGTCAGAGTCCCTTTCAGTTCAAGCCTGTGCAGACTGCCTCATCCCTCACTTTGAACTCAAAGGCTCAGACATTCTTAGAAAACATATTTCAGTGGACTTTTTAATGAGTTTAAAATCCAATAAGTGTATGGTTTTATTATGTAGTTTTCTATCATATGCAACTGGGGGACAAAGTACAGGGTTTTTTCACAATCACAGACAGAAGGAATATCTACAATAAGAAATATTTAAAATACTAAGTCCTTCTTTTTCTTTTCAGAAGTTTTTTCTTCCCTTTTTCCCAACAGATGAATCCAACATAATCTCTGTTATTCAAGCAGCAATCTTATTTTGTTGTGCACAAAGAAAGAAAACCTCATAGTTGTAAAGGAACACAAATCAGTGCCCTAAAAGAGATTTTTAATCTTCAACTGGAATTTAGGGAGAGGGCCAGAATCAACTTCTACTATGTCTACATGCCTCTGAAACATAAAGCCTATCTAAATTATATGTTGGACTTTTTGTCTTGTTTTACCATAGACTTTGAAAAATTATTTTCCTAGTCTTTCTTGGAAGCTTGGACAATTGGTAGAGTAGCAAAGGGAAGATTCAACCCTTCAAAACTAAAGCACTTCAAATGTGATGAAGTTCATTTTCCTGAAGTGCATATCTCTGCAGTGAAGCACCGAAAACAGAAAATTGAGGGATAACATTAGTGTGACTATTTAAACCTTTGTTTTGGGTTTGTGTGGTGGGTCTTTTTCGTAGCAGGGGAGGGGCTACAGGGGTGGCTCCTGTGAGAAGCTGCTAGAAGCTTCCCCAGCTCCAAGCTGGACCTGCCTCTGGCCAAGGCTGAGCCCATCAGCGATGGTGGTAACACCTCTAGGGTAACGCATTTAAGAAGGGGAACCTGCAGTGGGAGAGAAGATTGGAATGTGAGACAAACCCCTGTGCAGACACCAAGGTCAGTGAAGAAGGAGGGGTAGGAGGTGTGCCGGAGGACATGATTCATTCCCCTGCAGCCCGTGGTGAGACGGCAGGCTGTCCCCTGCAGCCCATGGAGGTGAGCGGGTGAGTGGATGCCCACCTGCAGCCTGTGGAGGACTGCACGCCAGAGCAGGTGAATGCCCCCAAAGATGGCCGTGACTCTGTGGGAAAGCCCACACTGGAGCAGTCTGTGACTGAAGATCGGCCTACAGAAAGGACCCACGCCAGAGAAGTTTGTGAAGGACTGCAGCCCAGCTGAGGGACTCACATTGGAGAAGTTCGTGGAGGACTGTCTCCTGTGGGAGGGACCCCATGCTGGGGCAGGGGAAGAGTGTGAAGAGTCCTCCCCCTGAGGAGGAAGGAGCGGCAGAGATAACCTGTGATGAACTGACCCCAACCCCCATTCACCATCCCTCTGTGCTGCTGGAGGGGAGGAGATAGAGAAATCGGGAGTGGAGTTGAGCCCAGGAAGGAGGGAGGGGTGAGGGGAAGGTGTTCTAAGGTTTGGGTTTACTTCTCAGTATCCTTGTTTTGATTTGATTTATAGTAAATTAAATTGATTTTGTTTCTTCCCCAAGTTGAGCCTGTCTTTTGCCCATGAGCATAAGTGGTGAGTGATCCCTCCCTGTCTTTATCTCGAACCATGAGCTTTTCTTCATATTTTCTCGTCCTCGTCTCACCTGGGCAAGGGGAGGGGAAGTGAGCGAGTGGCTTCATGATGCTTTGTTACCAGCTGGACTTAAACCACAACAAGACAAGCTTATAATTTTATTTGGTTTTATTAAAGTTACTTAACCTGAATACTTGCCTAATTGTTAGGGGAAAGACATTTCCCTCTTTGGTATGCAGTTCCAGACCTGTTCTTTATATTTCCCAGAGGCTTATAGAAAAAATAAAGGAAATGACATCTTTTCCTTTTGCAGATTTTAAGGTAAAACCCCAGATTTAAGAACCAAATATCACTCAGACACACTATGTCCTCTTCCCCTATACTTCCTTCCTGACTACATTGTGGTGAAACAAGAGAGGCCACAACCTTAGATCGTTTTCCTTTGCAGGTCAACTTTCATCAAAGCAGAACAGTTTTTGTCTGGGTTTTTTTTTTTTGGTCTACTGCTGAACTAGAACTTGTACTTTAAACAGATATAACAGATCTGATTTACGTTTTCACGTGTCACATCCCTATTTCTCAGGATGATGAATCAAGTTTGCCGATTCCCAGGTCAGCACTAAGGTGAAACGATACCAGGAACCCTTTAACTCACAAACCTCAACTTTTATTTGCTCACAAGAACTGGCATGAAACTACATCAGTAAACTGTGTAACGTGCTAACCATACATCACCAAACATACCAGTTCCGGAGGGCATACATATGTGGGGCTTTAGTTTGTGCCCTTTGATAATCTCTTCACCCCTCCTTCAGGTGGGTACTCACACTCATTAGGCTAATTAGGTGTTATGGGTTGTTTGTGCTTGCAGAACCTTTGGGAAATGGGTCGGTGGGCTTGGGGGTGGTTTGGGAAGTAACTTCTCCCTCCCTGCAGATACGACCGTTCTTTGACCTCTGGCCATACGCGTTGAGCTGCCCCGCTCAGCCTGCCAGAACAGGGAACTGCACGGGCTCCGGCACGGCCTCCCCGCCTGCGGTTCATTGCTGTGCAGGGTTCGTTGTTGGGCAGAGTGCATTATTATGCAGAACTTGCCCGGCCACAATGTTTGGGGCATTAACTCCTTCAGTCTCTGACAACATGAAATCAAGAAACTCAGTTAAAACATATGTCTTCATATTCTGTGCCCTTTGGCATTATATCATTACATTCTAGGATTATCTTACCTGAAATAATAACTGAACGTGTAAGAAACTAAAGACTTTCTAGATACAAGGAATGAGATCCTGTATTTGGTTCAAGCTCAACTATATTATGGAAAATTCAGGCACTTCATACAAGTAGAAATCTAGACATCATGTGGCTAAATCTGAATGGACAAATACTGGCCAAGAGCATGTCTGTAGCATGAAACAGTTGTGCTGGGAATATGATAACCACATTAAATGTGCTTCAAATGCTTCTGCTAAAGACTAGCACTGGACTAGTCCAACGCAAATGAGCTGAACACCCACTAATAGCTGGAATGTAGTTTCCAGTTGAGTTTCATCGAAATAAAAACCAAAGCACAGTAAGCTTTGATAATTGGTATCAGGATTTTTGCTTCAGGAGTGCATTTCTGATGCAATGCAGACATACCTACAGGGCTACCATAACAGATCTATTCTACCCTTCTTTGAGGCAAAAAAAGAGCGATATTGACCAAAATGGAAACTGTGGGCTGAGGATTTGCTTCTCCTGTGCCTAAGGAATCTTACAACGGATATGTTGTGTGCCTAAAAATGCCCTTTCAGCTTCAGAGTATCATTCCAGGAGCTTGATGAGCCATAGGCTGCATTCATTTAACTGACATTTTTTCATGAATTTGTGGGATGAATTTTCTGTTGTGCATAAATGCAAATGAATACACCAAAGCATCTGGGAAAATGTATATCTTCTTAGAATGTATTAATAAATTGTATAAGTTTTCAGCAATTCCAAAGACATGAAAAATCTAGGCCTAGCTACATATACTAGTAAACATTACAGTGACAATTAAAATATTACAGAATGGAAATTAACATCTACTGAAACAAACACCATGACATGGCTCTCCATTCTCACGGGAGTTGTTTAGGTTTTTTCCTGCTGTTCAGTGCCCTACAGCTAGTTGTTTCCATTTACAAGTCTCAATGTGATAAATCAGAGCCTTTCAAATTGAGCTGCTATACAGTGCTGTCAGCACGCATCTCTCTCAGCAAAAAAAATTTAGATATTCTAGATGCATCCCAGATTAAGTAAACCACCACTTGTATGTTCACAGTTGCCTACATAATTCTAGGTATGTTACTTCAATGTTCTGATCCTTGCAGTTAAATCAAATAAAAATTCTACTACAAAACAATGGTCAGAATATACACAGGAACACGAAATCATACAAATTCCAAAGATGCTCTAATTCACATATTATTTCTAATATTTCTAAGTACTACTATTATTTCTAATATTTCTAAGTACTATTATTATTACTTATTACTAATTATATTATTATTTCTAATAATATAAGTACTAATATTGCCTTGTTTCAGACTTGAGGGAACAGCATATTCAATTTGGATCTTTCAAAGAAGATTCTGGCACACAGTTAAATCGCATAAATAGGGATAATTTTTGAGGACACTGTAATGCCATCCTGATTAGCAATGTCTCTGTGAACCAGGACCCCACTGTTATCAATACTCCAGGAAAGGGACTGGTGTATGGCATGATGATACAAGTCACCAGGATGCTGCAGGTCAGCAGGATACTACAGAGCATTTGGAAGCAGTTCATTCATGATGATGGGAAAGCTGGGCTTCTCAGTGGTTTCTTTGATGACAACAGGGTGCTAACGTGCACAACATACCCATAATTCCCTTACAGTCTGCTTGGTTTCAACAGTGAGATGAAAACATAAGTATGAACAAAGTAACGTAAGTAGAAGTTTCACTTAGTCACAGCATAATATCCTTGCAAACAACACTTATGAGCATATATATACATATATATGATATATGAACAACTGTAGCATGAAAGTTTTGATAATTCTTGATGTACAATATTCCACTAGCTGAACACTGATCATGCTATTACACAAAAATATACAACATAAAGGGACTGTAAAGATGTGCTGTTCTCTGTACTTTGCATAGTCCATCCCTCCAAATATCACATTTACATTTCCTGCAGATGTGATTATAATACTTACTATATTATTATTCTTATACATAAAGCTGCTTGGTATGCAACTGTGCACATGTGCTCAAAGAGAGCTTTCTATTGAGGCAATATCATGTATGTTTTGCTGCTTGGATTATCTGTAATATCTGCTAGGATTAAAATTATGCTGCTACTTGATTTGTAAACTGGAAGCAGTTAATAATCATCCAAAACTGCTTTAGAGATGTTGATTTTTTTTCACTTAACGTTTTAAGAGGTAAGTAGTGAACCTCCTCCTCTCACATATTCCCTGTGCGTGGTGCTTTGTTGCAACCACAGTCCTGGCAATTATTCAAGTCTGGTCATGTTTATTTCTGGTAACATACCAGCATATATCTATCACTGTTACTTTCTTCTTTTCCCCTGTGATCACCTATTCTGACTAATAATTCCGCAGTTCTCCATTTACTTTGAAATGTACCTGCTGTCGAAATGACTTAAGACTATACGAACAAACGCTGTTTGTTTGGTTTTGAAATGTATGAAAGGCAGTATCACACAGAAGAGAGTCTGCACTGTCATTCCTGAAGTCTCAATTTTATCTGATTCCCCAAAAATTTAAAGAATTATAATTATCATGAATTGCGAAATATTAATTGATAAGTAATTTGTATACCAAGTAATACAAAAAGTTGATTTTAATTAAGCTTTTCTGAATCATAATATGTTATACATTGAAAGACTCTGCCAAAGAGGGAACATGACATGTTTATTCCTATAATTTTAAATGGAATCGATCTAACTAAACACTTAAATGAATCAAAAAGACTACACAGTATACCAGCACTGGCAGAGCATGTTAGCTTCACATAGATGTTTATCACATATAAGTACTATTTATACATGGCAGAAAAGGAAGCTCTGTAGGGGAATGTCTATATAGGCACAATGAATATTTTACACTCTCAAACCATGGTAGTTTGAATTGAAGACACATAATAGGAGTATGTCCCTGTAGTATACTCCAAGTAAAAATACTAGCAATATTTGTACTAAAAACATATCTTTACATTTGCTTTATGATGGGAATGAAGGTAGGAGTAGGCAAAAAAAGAAACCATAATTCAGTTCACAAAAGCAGTCCCCATTTTCCATCAGTCTCCTAGCATACCTCATAACCAGTTACCTGAATGAAAATAAAATTATAAATTAAACTCTTTACAAGTAGTTCTACATTGTAAGTGTGTTTTCCATGATTAACATTCAGAGGAAATAATTTACCAAAAAGAAACACTGTCCTTTGTATTTTGGCATACATTTTGCTCGGAAGGTTAAGGAATGAAAACATATTGGAGTTCCACATCATCATTTCTCCTTTTATATATCAGCTTTTTGGAGTGAAATTTATAGCAGGATCTCAACACACTCTTTTGAGGCTAAGCTTAGCTTATAATAAGAAGAGTAACTGTATAATCTATGGTAATGCTGATTCTAGTCCGAGTATAACGGGCTAAAGTGAAGATCTCACTGAGAAGAGTCAGGAGCTTTTTTCATACTCCATGTTACTTCCTCTTAACAGAAATAATTTGAACTCACACAATTTGTACTTCCAACTAGACTTTACATAGTGAATGGCAAGTGTAAATCTGAATATATGCACTTCAAATTACCTGGCTTGTCCCCCAAAAGGCAGGCTCTGACCACACATTCCTTTCCAAGGCTGTGCTGATTTGTTCTAAAGGAGAAAATTCACAAGGGGTTAGTTTGACAATAGTAGCATCTAACGGGATGATATAGTGAGGAAATACTGTTTCCAAAAAAATCACACCCTAATGCAATTTGTTACACAAGCTGACTTGTGCAAACAGAAGAGTACTTTTTATTAAAAATAAACAGTAAAGGGAGGTCATTTTAGCTTAAGATGGACAGCCAGAAAAACATCTGTAGTAAAATTCTTTTCTTTCCTCATAAGCAGTAATTACTTTGACATTTTATGAAGAAAGTCAAGTTGCACTTATGTCATGGTTTAACCCCAGCCAGAAACTAGGCACCATGCAGCCACTCACTCACTCCCCCCGACCCAGTGGGATGGGGGAGAGAATCAGAAGGAAAAAGGTAAAACTCATGGACTGAGTTAAGAACAGTTTAATGGAACAGAAAGGAAGAAACTAATAATGATAATAATAATAGTCAAATGACAATAATAATAAAAGGATTGGAATATACAAAACAAGTGATGCACAGTGCAATTGCTCACTACATGCTGACAGATAGTCAGTTAGTTCCTGAGCAGCAAACCCCTCCCAGGCCAACTCTCCTCAGTTTACGTACTGCACATGACATCATATGGTATGGAATACCCCTTTGGCCAGTTTGGGTCATCTGTCCTGGCTGTATTCCCTCACAACTTTTTGTGTCCCTCCAGCCTTCTTGCTGGCTGAGCATGAGAAGCTGAAAAATCCTTGACTTAGTATTTTGAGGGACCAAGACACTGTGAGAGACTGGCAACAACCATTTTGTCTCAACCAACCAAGCAGGCAGCTGTGAGCAGCTGAAACAGGACGTGCTCTGCGGATGTGGGGTAGTGAACTGTTTCTGGGAGGCTTTCTAGCAGTTGTGCCTCAAAGAGGCTTTCTGGCAATGGTCTTTCTGGGAAGTTTTCTAGCGGTTGCACTTCAGACATTTTGTCACAGGTCAGGATTTGGAGTTTTGCCACAGGCCCTTACCGCAGCAGTTGTGTAAACAAGTTAAACGAGACAAGGGGGCACCAGCAACCCCCCACTACTCCCCCCTCAAGAACTTTCGAGAAAAACCCACAACACATACACGAGCGACGAGGGGCTCTCGGACAAGGGTATAAAAACAGGGAAACCAACCCCAGGCACGCGCCCGCTGCCTGAGGAATCCAGACAGCTACTACCGAGATCCTTTCTTCACTGGATCCAAGGGTGGTGATACTTACCTCTCCTTTTTTCTCTCTTCCTTCTCTCCCTCATCTCTTCTCTTCCTCCTACCTTGTTGTTAGAAATATTTTGCTACAGCTGTTAGGTGTCAAGTTTTTTATTCAAAATATCTGCTACGCCAAATTTAGCCACACTTGTGTTATAAGTCAACGTTAAATGAAACGTATTTCAAGCATTGAAGAGCCATTGTCGTGACTCCTGCCCTGGGATTCGCGAGTGACACGGGGTGTTGAAATTTTCCCTGTCCCTCCTGAGTCATTGTCATGACTCCTGTGTGCGGCAACGGACTATCTGAAAGATCACATCCCCCGAGCCCACCAAGTGGGACAGGACAAGTATAAATATTACTTAGCAACAACTGAAAACATCAGTGTTATCAACATTCTTCTCATACTGAATCCAAGACATAACACTATACCAGGTACTAGAAAGAAAATTAACTCTATCCCAGCTGAAACCAGGACAATAGCAAATTTTGCATGAAAAATTAGGTACTGCTTTTGTACAGCTCTGTGAGATTGGTGATATAATCAACGGGGAAGTTTCTAAAATATACTTAGAATATTTGTGTTGAATTAAAGTACTTTCTGGCTGCCTGCAAAAGAGTAAGTCCCTGCCTCTACTCTCACTTGTTATCTGTATCATCAGAAGTAGAGTGCAAAGGGACATTTTCTGCCAGCCCATCACTCATCCTGGGCATATATAAGAGCAGGTAGGCAGAAAGCGGTATGAGGATTACTTCTAGCTGCAGGATCCAATGCAAAAAAAACCCCAAAATAATCTGTGACAGGTAAGAATCAGTTGACAATATTTCCTGTGGAGCAAAAGGGAAGGAGAGAGAATGGAAGGCAGGGGAAGAAACCTTAATTCTAACCTGATTCTGTGTTTCTTCCTTGCAATGCATTGACTCTCAGGACTCATCACATTCAGAATTAACATCTGTTTTCAACAGGTAGGTATGTTCTTGGCATATCCTCCTAACAAATAAGTTCTGAAAAGTACAAATAGTATTAGTCAAAATTTAAAAGATAAGGAATTTGGTTCATCCTAGGAGTTTTTAAGAAGACCTTTTCTATACTTGGGGATTTCATCATCTTCCACCTACACATTCCATCATTGGAGACAGTATGCATCACCAAAGAAGTCCTTTAAATACATTTGCTAAAATAAATGTATTCTGATGCTATCTTCACGCTCTTAACCTTTGAGATTGAAAATGTTTATAGAAAAGATCTCTGTGTTTTATTCAGTGAATGTTTTAGGGCCAATGGATAGTCAGATGAGACAATGGATAAGCCCAGGAGAAGGCTTTCCAGAGTTGAAGGTGTACATTAAAAATAATGCAAGCTTCATAGCAAAGCAGAATTCATATCAGTGGACAATCTCTTTTTGATACCCAAATCTGTATCTACTGGTTTAAAATTGCATTTCAGGAACCAGTTTCTTATTATCTACAAATGTAAAGTAATTTAGGTGTGAATACATGCTACCTTAAGTATCATTTTGCCTTAAATATAACTGATGACAGCATTCGTAGAACACTAATATCCTTCTCTATACGCAAACAACGTAGTCTGGTCAGTCTGAACACTTGGGACTGATTAGCATAGCGAGCTCTATCACTTTGAAGTGAATGTTTTATAACAGTTTGTCACGCATTTACAAAAAAAAGGAAATTCTGAAGTGATGAAAACCAGGCGGTACTCAACATTTTTGTCTAACAGCATCACCAGTTATATACTGTGCTTAAAAACGTATGTATAAGGTTTTCCTGAAGTACTTGTGGGTGGTAATAATGCATGCAGGAATCAAACTCCTAATTAATTTAGTTCTTATTGAAGTTATTTAAAAGCGAGAACAGCAGAATTCTTTAAACAATCTGGCCTTAAAATAGGACAGAAATTCCCTACTGGCATTTTTGTTTATTTTAACAGAGCCCGTTCTACTCGGTTGATTTCATTACCTTTTCTATAATGGGATGCTGGAATGTATGCCAAAATAACAAGATTATATAGACATACCATTAGTTATCAAATGCAGTTTCTATCTGTCTTCTGTGTGGAGTATAGGAATTCTGCCTGTATAAGAATCAGAGTTTTAATCATCTGTCTCTAAAATTGGGTATTTCAAAAGCAAATGAACTGCAGAATGACAAGTAGAAAGGGTAAATAAAAGAAAGAAATGCCACATGAGAACAAAAGAAAAGGAACATGTCTGAGTGTTTTAGTCACATGCTGTATGACAAAAAAGTGTCTAACTACTCTGACAAATTTGCTAAACAGGTAACTATCAGTGTTCTCAATAGCAAATGTTGGATAACTAATCTTTGCACAATTAAACAATTTTAATGTCTTTGACTCAATTTTCAGGTATGAATGTCTCTAAGACAAGTGAGAAGACTTTTTGCTAGAAAAATCCTGCAGATTGACTGTCTTACCAGACCCAAATTATTTTCCTAAAGGAAAACATGGGCACAAATATAGAGTCTACAACAGGTTTAAATTCCTTTAAATTAATCTGATACTTTTCCTGGTCCCTATGACCTCATCATCCTCTTAGATTTCAATTGACTAATTTCCTTAAAACCACTCCTTGATTTTCCATCTCTACATCATAAACAAGAATAGTAGAGAAAATTCTGTCTGGACTTGAAATCAACAGCAAAATTCCCATTAACTTCTCAAGCTGAGCTTGCATGATGGAAGAAACCTACCATCTTACACCTACTAAAGCCTGTATTTTATTTCTCAGCTTGCTTGATATAAGAATGCAGAGCAATGCACACTTAATAGAAGTCCTACCTTTCATGTGTTATGGTCTCATCACAGGTTTTTGGCAGCATTTTTCTCCATCGTGTGTCTTTGGTGGTGTTTTGTTGCCGATGTCAAAATGGAGTAAGTTATCTGAAACCAATGCTCACACAAAAGCTACAAAGACAGTCTTAATTCTCCACTTTATTTTCATATTCACAGATCATCTCATGGAGTCTAACGGACAGCTTTAAAATTCCACTCTTATATGTTATTTTCTCAAAAAAAAATTAAAAAAAAACAAAACAAAACAAAACCAAACCACACCTTTAAAAGCACATTATAATAAATTTTAAATTCCCAAACACATTAACCTTGGAGTTTGATAGTCCTAAAATGTCCTGTGGACATTTTTTCTGAAGGCTCACATTTCTGTATGCTCAGGCTACAGCACATTAATACAAAGCTGTGTACAGCTTTTTGATAGAATTTATTAGTGTGCTCAATCTTATAGCTTAAATTACCTACTAGCATTTGATTTTTTGTCCACAAACATATATAAAACTTTCTCCCTAGTAGAACATATTCTAAGTCCTTTCCTTAGTAACAAAGTCATAAAAATATTTTTAGTTGCGAAAGAATCTAACTTTATTACACTTATTTGGTATCCTAACTGTTGTTACTAACCTCATTTAAGTAAAATAGACTAAAGAGTGAGATGAATTTGCTTCTTGGTTTAGAAGCTAATTCCAGCATTTAGTTCAGCTGTTATTTCCTGGGTTTGTATTTGTTTGTAATTCAATAGTATTAAGCCATAATTCCTGTAATTCTTACCCTGCATATTATGCATGCACAATTATATTGCATAAGCAATAAATAACCTTAATTCAAATTTTGAGCTGATGTAGATTTGCCTAAACACAATTGACATATGATGTTGTTTCCAGTTCTGTCTTGCCCCAACAGAAATCCTTCTGCAGGATTGATGATACTCACCTTCAGCCACTGACACTAGCTGGTTCGTCCTCTGATCACCCTGTATTAAGAAAGATGAGCTCCTCCTGAAAAAAAGGGGTAAGACCAGGGACTAATTTTGCACCTCTGAATCTCTCTGTGACTTAATTTGTTTTCTCTAGCTCTCTCTTAATTGATCATGGTTTCCTAACTAGGCTATTTAAGTTAAGTGCCAAAGGCTATGTAGCATGCACACTTCAGAATAACTTTCTCATTAAAACATTAGAGGACAAAAGCTCAAGGAGAATCTGCAATCAATATTCCATATTGTCTTTTACAACTCCTTCCTTCAGCAGCCATTCCTGGCCCTGTATTCATTTGCAGATCCTTTTACACCAAGGTAACAGGAGACATGTAGACCTACGTAAAACTAAATTTCACCAAAGAATGGTGTTTGTTTCTAAAACAGTAATTATTTTACACAGCAGAAGATGAAAGTGAATGTAATAATAGTTTATTAGAGAAAATTCTGAACCTTTAATGGTCTTTTTAGTCATTCCATGCTCTGGTATTGTTTCAGGGAGGATTTCCTTCTGGTAAAGGCTCTATAATTTAAAATAAGTGAAGACATCAGGATGTGTATCATTAATTGTTAATTCTACGCACCTAATTTCATTGGTTTCCTACAGAGTAGCTAGTTAACAATAATCTATAGACAGATTTTTTTAGAATACCTATAAACAAAAGAAAACTAAGGTACTTTATGAGATGGTTCCAACACCATCTGCTACACTGCTTTGAATGAAATGACGGTAAGAAAGAGTTCAACAGAAATGATGTAGCAGATGGCCTTGAGATAAAATGATGACATTTGTGCCTTATTTTTGTTTTCTTTTTACATACTACTGAAGAGAACACAAGAAGTTAAACCCCACATTCTATTATAAGATGGTAAAATTATTTGAACTATAAAGTATACCAGAAGAAAAGTCTCAAAAATGCAGATTGTAAATCCACTATAATGTAATGGGGAAAAAAACAGCATCCTAGATTAATAGAAATGGTTAAGAACACTATGTTAGTGTACATCTCTCTTTATCCTTCTTTCAACCTTATCTAAGGTTGGCTATTTAGCTACCCTCCCAAATAAGCATACCCTTACTGGTGTAAGAATCTTCCGTTTCTTAATCCAGTGTTCTTTCTTCTACATCTTCCTGAGATTGTCAGTGAACTTCATCTTCATCAGACACCCCACCTAACTTTTGACCTAGTGTTTGTGAACCAAATAAATAGTAGCTAAAAATATAACTATTTTGTCAGTCATTGCTTTCTTTCGTTTGGGACATGAGAAGTACCTGAGTGACCTGTTCCCAAAATTCTGCGTAAAATGTATGGTTCCGGTGCAATGCTCCCTCTAATGGTGGTTCAGTTTATTCCCAGCAACTGGATCAGCAACCTTCAAACAGTCTTTTCATAAAATTAGGCCTCACAAGTCATTATGATTTACAGATGAAGCCTGAAAAATTACTTGCAAAGGAAGAATAAACAAATGAATAAATAAATAAATTATTATGCTACTGCAGAGGAGCTTGAATCAGATCGATTGTAACATAAACATTAGTTGAATTTTTTACATTAGAACAGAAACTTTCCTTTACTATTGCCCTTTGCAACACCATCAGCAGTAAATTTGTTTCAGTTGCTAGACAGTTAGGTATATTCCAGGTCTCTCTGAGCATTACTTCCCATTACAAAACTCTTTCATCTTATTTTGTAGACAGAATGCCAATGTATTTTACACCTGATTCTGCATTGTACAGCATAATTCACAGTGGAGTAGGAGCAGCCTGCTTATGAAATTCAAGTTGCAGAATCAGCTACTAAACTACTTTGCAGTTCCCAAGACAAACAGAGGCAAAAAGAAAGTGATAAAATGGTACTGGGGAGAATGTGGTTGTATATATTTCCATGATGCAGTGACATGTGATAGGACACTGTAGGATAAATTCTGTAAAAAAAAAAAAAATGCACTGAAAGAATTGGGAAAAATTATAAAGCCAGACTGCATTACGAAACAAACTTTTCCTTATAAATACTATTAGAACCTATTCTAAGGAATTTCCTTCTACAGACAATACTTTTACTTTGGGAAGATGAGACTCTTCATGCATATTTTTTTTTTCCTGTTATTAGGAAAAAAAATAGGTGAGGGGATCTAAAGAGAATGGGAATGTGTTTGTTGCTAATTCAAAGAGGAAAAGATAACAGAAGGAAAAGGTCTTTAAGCTTGGTTTGGCATCAGTTTCTTACATATGAATACTTATAAAAACAGTTGGGAAAAACTCTAATAGGAAATGGGAAAAACAATGGGGGAATGAGCCTTCTTTCTTCATAAACGTCTAGCTAAATTGTGCAGAACTTATGCTAAGAACAACTGAATCCTTAAATATAATTTATGTTTGGTTTATATTGGCAGTTTATTATCCACTTAAACTGGGCTAGAAAGATAATCCTTCAAACTTTTATTCTTTTTTTTTTTAACCTGAAAGTCAGTTGTTAAGAAAAAAAACCCCTTATGTATTATGACTGGCTTCAGGGATGTAGTTTTTGCCTCTCAGAGATTGACTATATGAACTCCTATTTTTAGATTCAACAAACCATTCTGGGTATCAGTCACGGGATTCTGTGGCATCCGCACCTTCGGATGGCCATTACGGTTCATTTCCAGTTATGAAGAATCAGCTTGCGGAGATCATACATAAGCTCTTAAAATAAGGTCACTATTAGAAAACTCTAGGCAACTATGTTTTAGGAATTTCATCTTTGCCTAACAGCAGGATATATTATGATCCAGACAAAGCAATTTAAGTTTCTACAGGTATGTCTGGGGGGAAAAATATGCATAGGCATCTACCAGTAGAGATACTTACAGTAACTATCTGTTATCACTATTGAATTTACAGATTAGAATCTACCATATCTCAAAAAGGTGTCAGACAGGGCCAACAGGTGACATGACAATTTCCTTGGCCTTCAATTTCTAGCATACTGCTATGTAAATCACGGGAGTATGCTAGAGTAAGCATACAGTCTTCAGCCCTTGCTTCAAAAGACACACTTCTTTCTGTAGGATTAGCAGACCCAATAAATACCAGTGTCTTACTAGCGAATATCTAAAAAAGCAAAATGAGAAAACCAAAAAGCGTTTCTTTCTTAAGAAGAAAATGTTGTTAAGAACATCAGGGAAGTCCTAAAAACTGATTTCTAAGATAAATCTTGAGTTGAGAATTTATACTTTCTTAATGAAGTGACAATAGAGGATGCCCTACAGGGAAAGTTTAACAATACTAAAATGTTCCATGAGTATTCACACCTTTTATACATCCTGCTACAACAATAAGAAAGGACAGTGCAGAGCCTTAGTAAATGCAAAGTCAGAGTCCAAGACAAGGCATAACACTTGCCCATGAACTGGTATTTTCATATATGGTCATAAAATTAACTACAAGATATCATAAAAAGCCCACATCTTAAACTGAAAATGGGGAATAGCCTGACAAAGTCAGTCAGGATGAAGCTAAGTAGATCTGTAAGGAAATTCATGAGTTTTTTTAAGGTCAGGAGAATCATCATAATCATTTGGGTTTGAATTTTCTGCATGACCCAGAGACAGAACGTCATCCTGATAATTCTAGCACCAACCTCAATAATAAAGAGAAAACAACAATTTTACATCTGTCTAACATGTGTGATCCACCTTGATCTTAACCTTAAAGGTTTCAGCAATGGAAAATTTGTCGCATTTCTGAACTTACTTATGTGTTTTTACAGCAGTGTTTTTCTATGCTTTTACTAAAACCAATTAAATGTTCAGTCTGGAAAGGGTAATCACATGACCATTTCTTGGCAAGGTTGGAGAAACTATGATAAGACACAGAAACCCCAAGAGAAGTCCCAACAATCAAAGATGTCACATGAAGAAAAGAGTGAAACATTCAGCTAGATCAAAAAACTGAAAAATAATGATACATAGGCCATGACCCTCTTAGGAAGTAATGCTACCTTCCTTAGTTGAGATATTAAAATATTGGCACATGCGACAATCTTTTGTACAGGACTATCTATTTAGATAGATACCACCAATAACATAGTGGTAGGACCATGAACTCAGAGAAGCTAAAGCAGCCATAAACCATGAAAAAGAAGCTTCGTCAAGGATTCTACCAATAGGTGTGAGGGACCAAGACACTGTGAGAGACTGGCAACAACCATTTTGTCTCAACCAACCAAGCAGGCAGCTGTGAGCAGCTGAAACAGGACGTGCTCTGCGGATGTGGGGTAGTGAACTGTTTCTGGGAGGCTTTCTAGCAGTTGTGCCTCAAAGAGGCTTTCTGGCAATGGTCTTTCTGGGAAGTTTTCTAGCGGTTGCACTTCAGACATTTTGTCACAGGTCAGGATTTGGAGTTTTGCCACAGGCCCTTACCGCAGCAGTTGTGTAAACAAGTTAAACGAGACAAGGGGGCACCAGCAACCCCCCACTACTCCCCCCTCAAGAACTTTCGAGAAAAACCCACAACACATACACGAGCGACGAGGGGCTCTCGGACAAGGGTATAAAAACAGGGAAACCAACCCCAGGCACGCGCCCGCTGCCTGAGGAATCCAGACAGCTACTACCGAGATCCTTTCTTCACTGGATCCAAGGGTGGTGATACTTACCTCTCCTTTTTTCTCTCTTCCTTCTCTCCCTCATCTCTTCTCTTCCTCCTACCTTGTTGTTAGAAATATTTTGCTACAGCTGTTAGGTGTCAAGTTTTTTATTCAAAATATCTGCTACGCCAAATTTAGCCACACTTGTGTTATAAGTCAACGTTAAATGAAACGTATTTCAAGCATTGAAGAGCCATTGTCGTGACTCCTGCCCTGGGATTCGCGAGTGACACGGGGTGTTGAAATTTTCCCTGTCCCTCCTGAGTCATTGTCATGACTCCTGTGTGTGGCAACGGACTATCTGAAAGATCACCTCCCCCGAGCCCACCAAGTGGGACAGGAGAATAGGTGTAGAAGAATATATAGACAAGTCAGTTTAAATAAAACATTTAAGAATATGAAAGGGTACAGTCCATCCTTTACCTAGCTAAAGACTTTCCGAGGAATAGAAACATTAAAAGGAGGCAGATAGTTTTGAAAAAAGACAAACTGAAAAATGCATTAACAGAGTAACAATCAAAAAAGGAAAAAATACCCAGCAAACAACAAAACCTGGGACTATTATACTACAAAACAAACGAATGTTACAGAAATACAGAAATATTGTCTCTTTCCTTGTTATGCCATAGAACTACTGGAAGTGTCAAGCTGCATATTTTTGTTTTAAACTTCACAATGCCTTTCTTAAAAAGAAAAAAACATTCCTTTCATTCATCTGACTTACTTAAATACTTGACTGCTGCCAAGGAGTCAGACATAGGTCAAAAGTAACTGCAGTGCTCTCGAAAGTATTTCTGCAGTGCTTTTGAATGTATTTCATTGGAATGTTAATAGGCCAGAAAAAAAGACTTAACAAGAGAAAAAGGTCAGCCCCATTGTTATTTTAGTATGAAGAGTTCAATAATATTCATTTTATTGAAGTCTTTTTTCAGGGAATTTTGGGTTTGTTTTTTTTTTTCATTGAATCCTGACAGCTATGAAGGGGGTGGAGGGAGCAAAAGACTTTTACTCTTCTTTAAATGTTGATAAAACTCTTTCTTGAGAGCCTGATGAATATAAGACAGATGAGACAATCATCTGGAACAGTTTGATGTGAGACATAGAGAAGAGAAGCAGTAATAAGAACGGCTCAGATCCTCAGATCCTACTTTCTATAGGGGAAGTGGCACTGCAGGGGAGAAGGAAAAAAGGAGTGACAGAGACTTAAACTAAGGGCAGATGTAATGAGGGAGAAGTTGAGACTTAGACCTAAGGCAGATAGTCACCAGGAGAGAGAAGGGAAGTAGAATTTTATAACTGCCTCCTGGTAACAGCTTTACAGAAGTCAAATGTTGCTTGAATCCTTATCTTTGTAATTATACAACAGATCTGATAAAGGTAACTTGTAATGACCTGCAAGTAACATATGAAACCAGAAATTTTTATCTTTATCATGGTGGTATTAAAATGTTACTTGTTTCACTGAAGAGTATTTTTTTTAAAACATGTAAGAGTAATGGACTGCCCTAGAATGAAATGATGACTCAGGTAGATGTGTGGACCCATTTTAGTGATGTGCTCTGCTTAATAGATAGGCCCATTCACAGAGGAACCTGCTGCCTTTGAAATATCATTGCTGTGCAGTAATTACTCTCTTTGTCCTTCAAAATCCTGACAGGATTCCTGCAAATTATTTATGTTTTGTCTTAGAAGTGGAGACCTCCATGATACAGTGCTAGGCAAGGCTCCCTATTTCCCATAATTGATGAGCACAGAATTTTGGCATTTTTTGTGCACTTTACTAGGAGAAAATAGAAAAGATAATGCTATGAGAAGAAACACACCAGAAGGAAAAATTCTTGAATCTGTGCTGCCCTATGGTACAGTACAAGTCTCCTGCAACATAATCTGCCACTATACCTAGCTGCAGAGACATCATATGTCTTCTACTAGGTAGATGTGTTGGATATGGNNTCTACTAGGTAGATATGTTGGATATGGGCTCCTTCTTCAAACGTACCAACATCATACACCTTAAGTGTAGGCAGCAGAATCTGAAGTGCCCTTTTTGACCATGGACCATTCACCACTTCACAGTAATCGGGGGTCAGGGAGTATGAT
Source organism: Pandion haliaetus (assembly GCA_013401275.1). Taxonomy (NCBI): domain Eukaryota; kingdom Metazoa; phylum Chordata; class Aves; order Accipitriformes; family Pandionidae; genus Pandion; species Pandion haliaetus. Next base: position 48,426 of record VYZV01031556.1, on the reverse strand, counting down.
GGTATCCACTCTATCCTCATCTGTTGGCTGGCATCATACACTGTAATACCAACTGTTCAGGAAAGAATGTTGAACTAGTAGTTGGAGCTCAATAAAATGAATGTAGTTAAGAAAAATCAGAAAAAAAAAAAAGGAAGATGAAGAATAATTAAATAAGAAACCTTTGGAACATAAGAAAGAAGTAGAGATTAAGGGAGTCACCTTAAGTTGATATAACTTTACCTTCCTTGTGAAGGACAAAGGAAATTAAATCTCTGAAACACAGAGAACTGTGAATCAAGCAGTCTTTGTCCAAGCACTTTTAGATTGAAAGCTAACTGCCCTTTGATTAGGCATTTGAGATCCAGCAACTGAGAGGCTGGGGGTTTTTTCAGCTAAATAGTAGAAGTAAACAGAGAAGCTTGAAGCACACTTGTTACACTTGTAACAAATAAATATGATAAAGATTGTATGATCTAAAGGTGGAGCACTAGAATCTGTGACTTGTGATCTGGAGGAAATTCAGTGAAGGAGAACTAGAACATAGAATTCTTGATTTAAAAAAAAAATACAGAACAGCCTCTATAACTCACTTGACATTTTAGAGATTTCAAAATTTTTTAATATATTTTCACCTGAAAAAGGTATAATTAAGCCATTTCTAATTAGGAAAGAGCAGATGACATTTATTTCACGCAGAGCTGAACCTCCTCCCAAAATGCTGGGGTGATGCCTGTTGCTAGGTGTGACCCAGAAGAAAATAAATATCAAACAAGTGTGAATGGGGTCATGTACATCTTGTCCCATATTGATTGATACAAGGATTAAAGCCTCCTTACAAAATTATATATACATTCTTGGTTCCTGTAATATAAAACAGAATCCTTAATCAAAATTACACCTAAGAATTTGCTCTTCTCACCAGTTGTCACTCAAAACCATAATCTTCAAAATTTGGAATTCTATTCTCAATTCTATCAAACATTGTTGATTTTTAAAGAAAAAAATTGTTTAGATTCAAAGATATTTAACCTGCACTACCTTGTTATGTAAGAATTCACACTAACAGGTTACAGAGAAGACTTATGTATTTCTTCCTGGGGATTTTCCATACAGAACTTAACAACTTTTCTTGCTAAGAATTGCTGATGATCCTTTCACACATTTATACACGTTAGCTATTTATACATACATTCATGATACATAGACTTATGCAGCAAAGCTTACCATTTTATTTTGCTGCTTACTTTTGTTTTATCTTTGGAGAAGAAAAAAGTGCAAGCTTATACATTTTAGAATATCTAGATACCAATGAAAGTATTAAAATCTATGATTACAATCTTCTTGTATTTTAATAGCACTTAGGTTTTGTAGCCGCATAGTGAAGCACAAAAATACAAAGAATGTTCCCTAAAGAGCTCACAATCTAATTTGCCCTTGGTATTTTTCTGAATTCATTTTCATAAATACATAAAAATAACTAAATATAGTTCCTATTGAAAAAGAAATACGGCATATTTTCCATTATTTATCAAGAATTACAGCCTCTGACATAACAGAGGAGGCAGGCTTGCCCTGTATACTAGAAATACATGAGGGTCTTGCGTGTTTAATTGCCATTGTTTACAGTATATTATTTCCAAGACAGAGCAATCTGAGAGGCAGTAATATAAGCCCTGTGATTCTATATGGGTTTTCTTCATATGGTGAAGAAATGAGTGGCTCTGGATAGAGATAACCTTGGACTAGTTCCGCTAAGGTAATATCTTGTCTAAGTTCTACTGATTTCTCTTAGTGTTGAGAATCTTAAGAAGTGGACTTAGAGTCCAATGACACTCTCAAAAAATCTTCCTAATAGACAGCTTCCAAACATATTCCAAGCTAGAACAGCTAAAAGCATTTATTAGGTATTTCATTGAAAGGTGTTAAGTAAGTTTTAAAACAATGCCACCCACACAAACAGCTAGAAAATATCAAGTGTCATGCTGTATTCTATACTACTATCGCTGGCATGCTACAGAAAGACGCATTAATAGGACTACTTTACATAAACTTATAAAAAAATAAGCATCTTTGTGGAGAAATGTTAAACAACATTTTCTTTCTCTGGAAAGAATTATTAACTTCCATGTTCAATTATTTTCCACTACTTGTAAGCAAGAATTTCCAATAGACTTAAAAGAGTGCATTAGAGGCACTGCATTTTGTGATAACAAATAACTGCTTCATCCAAAAATTAGACAGTTTGTCATGAACAATGGCTTGGCCAATAGACATAACTTTTAATGATAGACAGCTTAAAGTGGGCAGAGTGCAGTGTCATTCCTAAAACAGTAATACAGGCATTCCCTTATATAACAGCTCTCATTATGTAGTTTCCAGTAGCAATGTAATTTATCTACTGCAATTTGCAGACACATTTAAAACTAAATGCAATTAATATTTATGCAGCTTTTTTTTTTTTTTTCAGAAAGAGATTTTACTTTATTTTATTTTATTTTATTTGACCATATTCCTCAAATGAATTTTCTTCCTTTCATCTTTCTGGTTAATAAATCAAGGAGAATATATACATAATGATTAATGCTAATAGCTGTTTTACAATAATATTGTGATGTACTGTAGTATGTGTCCTCCCAAAATTAAATCTAAACTGTTTTACACTTCTGTAATAGAAGAGTGGTAGTAAAGATCACAACATATATGCCAAGGGGAATAGCAGGGAAACATACAAAATGTGTTCCAGCTTTTAGCACATTCTCTTAATTTATAAAATAGCTCACGCTTTAATTTTCTTTTAATTCAATATTCAATTTGCATGCAAATTGAGATGTTTCAAAATGTAATATATTTAGATGTGCATCTTCATTGCTGTAATTTCCCTCTTCTTTCCTTCCGTGTATATACAAATTCTTCCTAATGAGATTATTCTAACTTGCATGAAGCAGTTTATTGTCATTTTCCTCTTTTGTAAATAATTATGCACATTCTTTTTAAATAGATAGCCATCCTTTCACTGTAAAGATTCACAAGCTCCTGTGGCTGCTCACCAGACAAAATTAAAGTGGCATGGTTTTATTAAATGATATGCCTGGAAGGACCTGGATCTATCTTTTTCTAAAAAAAAAAAGCATTAGAAACAAATTCTGAGAAAAACTAATAAACACTTTCCTGTGTGCACCAATAAGTGACCAGTCTCTTCTCAATTGATAATCTTATTTTTTGTTCATTAAAAACATTCAGAAACACAAAAACACTTTCAAAAGTTAAACCAAAATGTACTAGAAACATATTTTTTTTAATAATTAGACTAGGTTTCAGGCACTTTTTATCCAATCAGAACATGAGAACTCAATTTCCAGGTCCAGGGTATGATAGGTATCATTCCCCAGCTACTGTGGAAAGAGACCACAGTAAAACTGTCCTTTTTTCCTATTTTTCCTGTACTTCAGAGAAGCATCTCTCTAGTGCATTTCATTTTGAATAGTTTTCCTTATTTTTTTAGAGGAACAAAGACTTATGGAGAAAACATTCAGGTCAGGAAGTGATAAAACATTATTTACTGCCCAGTCAGCTATATAAGCCCTAGAGAGCCTGTAATTTGTTAAGCACCCCAAAAAGATGGTGTGTGTAGGACAGCAGGATAAGCACTGGAAATTGAAATGATCAGAAATGAAACTGCAATTAGGCACGAACAGCTGAATTCCCCACTGCCCAGGCATAAAGACATCTGACACTACTACTCAAAACTATCAATACAGAATAGGCTTGATACTGAGACTTGGTGGGGAGTGGAAAAGAAGAAAAATAAAAGGAAAGAAAATCATATATAACTTAACATTTTTTTAAAATCAACATATACTTTAAAGTATTACTGAAGAAGAACAGTAATACTCCATTTTCCAACATCTAGAAGAAAATAAAGTCTGATTAAGACAAATAATTGAGACTTTAGATTTGTAAAGACTGACTAATGTTTGACACTAAGTGGACAATTGTGAACCACTGAGAACTGCAGTAATTGTGTCTGTGACAATGAGAAATAGCAAAAAAAGAGAACACCTCCAGAGATGGTGCATAAAGCAGAACTGCAGTCCACCTCCTTTTACATTGAAAGTCCACTGTCCCAATGCACAATTTATGTATTTTAATATAACTTCTATAACTTGTCTTACATTATCAGTCTATACATCCCTCCCAGGCAACTGCCCTAATAACCAAACTATTGAACCAAGTTTGCCCACTTTCTCTCAGGCCTTAAATGAATATATAACTATACTTGGGGAGTCCAGCTAAGAACTGAAAACAGTCCTTCTCAGAATATCTTAAGAGCATATGGCAGATGAGTTATGTATTCCAACAGGAGGAAAAAAAGCTGACTTTTGGTTTTTTATATCCTGACGAATGATTCAAACGCTGTGACACTGACAAAAGAGGAGGGTCCAGATTGAACTGCGGCTAATCTAGTAGGTGTCCTCCAAGAACATTTACAGGAGACAAACAGTTTACATCTGAACTAGTGCCTGCTTAGTACCTTACTGTGACTTAGCTGCCTGCTGCTAGAAACCAGCATACTTAGGAAGCAGCTTCTAAGCACCAGAGCTGACAAACCTCCAGGACTAAGTGCACCTGAGCAGATTTGGGACAAGTATGTTTTGGATGCAACCACTGACACTGGCAGTTGGGGAGCACTCATAGGTTTAAAACCTATTTCAGATTCAGTACAAGATGCCATAGCTCACCTCTGAAACTGGCCCAGGGTGATTTATTCTTCAAATAATGTGCTTACACAAATTGTAACCCCAATATCTGAAGTGCACTGTGCAGGGAGAATTTTAAATTTTCATTTTAAAAAATAGTGATTGTTTAAAAATGTATGATACTACCTACAGGAAGAATATTCTAAGGCCACTAACTGCTTTTTAAGCCAATGTTAAGAGTATTGCTTTTATCAGACTAGGAGAAAGTGAGTCTCGGAAAAAAGTGGCAGGAAAATTAATACAAGTCCTGTTTGAAAGCATCAATAACAGCTACAGTAGCAAGACAGTGACCAAGGCAGTTTAAACATACAACATAGTTTACTTATATGAGCAAAGCACGTTTTTATCAGTGTGTCTAGGCTGAGATTATTTCTTCCTAAAATTGTTACTTACTAATCACAAGAACAAAGGTTGTTAGAGTGTGCCTGGTGTGGGAGGTAAGGAGGTTGAGTATATTTCCAAAAGTTTATTTTCCAGCACAGGAATAGCATCAGTCTTTTTTTTGCACTAGGAAAGAATGATAGCAGCAGTCTTCAGAGTGGACGGGAAAAGTCAAAGGAGACCAAGTTTGCTAATGAGGTACATGGCAAAACAGGGGTGGATGTAGGAAGCAGGGAAGGGGCCCTAGATTAGAAAATAACTGAATGAGGTAGGTGGTTTTTTTCATGCGAGATAAGAGGCAGAAGGCAACTCTGAGGGATGAAGGAAACAGAAAGGGATGCTGGTGCTAGCAGATGAAAGAAAAGAAGATATGACTCATCTCTTCTCAAAGTAAAGTGAATTTTTCAGAGAGGAATATATAACATAGTGTGCCATACTTCCAGCACTCCCAGAGAAAAAAGGGTAAGTAGATTAGGGAAGTGAGGGTCATGATAAAGGTCATCTTTTGCTGATGCATAAGGTCAGCTTTTAAAAATATTTTAGCCACAGAGATCGATAGAAATGAGGCAACCGAGTTCTGAACATTTAGTTGTTACTTTGGCATTCCAGAAACACAACCACTGCTCTTCCAGCTCAGCCTGGTCTGTCCTTGGTGGAACACTCCCCTCAGCTTCTCTCTGGGTGGAATCATGCTAGTCTTAGCATGAAAAGAGACTTGTTTGCACTGTGCACATGACAACTACCATTTCCTCTGCTCACCACAGTTGGAGAGTCACAGAATATTTGAGGTTAGAAAGCACCTCTGGAGATTGTCTAGTGCAACCCACTGTTCAAAGCAGCGTCAGCCAGAGCAGGCTTCCCACAACTGCAGGCTGCCCAGTCACAGTTTGAATGTCTCCAAGGATGGAAACTTCACCCCCTCTCTGAGCAACCTGTTCCACTATTTGATCACTCTTAGAGACAAAGTGTTTTGTTGTGTTTAAATGGATTTTTGTGTATTTCAGTATGTGCCTGTTCCTTCCTGTCCATTCACTGAATGCTACCAAGAAGAGACTGGTTCCATTCTCTTTTGAGCAAGCGCTCAAACTCCCAATCATCTTGGTGACCCGCCACTGAACCTGCTCCAGTTTAACAAAACCTGTCTTGCTCTAAGGGGTACAAAACTGTATACAGTGTTCCAGATGTCCATAAACCCACTACACAAAACACATACCAATATTCAAAAACCTAACAGTGAAACAGCTAGCACCAACACCCTTATAAACTCATATAGAGGTCAAATAATGCCTACATTAAGGCTTTACATATTTAACACCATTCAATATAGCAGACAAGACATGTCACTTAACAGAACTGTCTTCTCCACTACCACTTTGGATGTCTCCAGTGTCCTGCAGCAGGAAAGGATTGTTTAGCTAAGACACTATGGTAAGTTCTTTAAAAGCACTTAACACAAACATATAATTTCTACACTTTATTCCATCATTGACATAAACATATGCATAAACAAAAAAGGAAAATCATCTTCCCACCAGTAAACATACATTCGTGAAGACCATTTAACAGCCAACACTAAAACATACATTCATGACATTTAACAGCAAATACTAAGGAAACATATATGGAAGAACAATACAATAAAGAATTTAAATGAGCTTTAAATTACATACATTAGCACATAGTGCTTAGAATATGCATTTAGAAAAACTAAAAAATGCTACTCCGCTCCCCATGTTCTTGTATTGTAGCCTGCACGTATCCAGTATTCCAGTTAGTGTATTTCTCCAATCTGATATAGTACAAATATGAACTTTAGTTCTTGACTAAGGAAGAAATCCATAATTTTCTTCTCAAACACATTTTGTCTTTGGAATTTTAGGATGAAATCATAGAAAAATTTTATACACCTAGATATACTAGTAAAAATTCCTCATACTATAACTTAATGACCAGGAAAGAATGTAAAAAGGATGAAATTACATAGAAAGTACATTAAGTTACTTTTTCTACTATACTTATAATAAAAATTTAAAAGAAATCTCAAAAGATATTTTTAACACATTTATTTCAGTGCATCCTTATTATCTAAGTAGTCAGACATGACTTAGTCCTTACACTCAGATCATTGTTTCTGAGTACTAAGTAAAATTCACAGTGATGAATTTTATTGCTTATGTCCATACTACAGCTAAGTACCAATTTCTATGTTCCATTTTACAGCACATTTTGTCACTATGGCCCACTGAACACTGTTTAGTATGTAATGCAGTCACACAGTGCCTTTGTCTTACTGAGCAAACATACAGCAAATGTCTTAGTGAGCAAACATAGAGCAACAATGAGGTTCAAAAACAGCACACAAATGCTAGATGACTATTTGACCTGAGATTTGACAGCATATGGTTGTGGAGCTAGGAAATCTTATTTAGATACGAGTGTGGGGGCAAAGAAAAAAAATCAAACATTCCAGGGACAATTAAGACCATTGAAATAACGTGCATATGGAATATTGGCATGCTAAAGGAAATTTGCAATAGTTAAACATTTCTTTTTACTTCACATCAGAAATGAGTAAGAGAGGTAAAAATGTGTAGAATTTAATTGCGTTCTTATCTGATGCATCACTACAATGAAATTAATGCAGTGCACTGCCACAGTTCAGCCAAAAGGGAACAAGTATGCTTTCAGGTGGGTACCACCTTGCCAGAAAATCTACACCTAAAAGCAGATGAAGGCATCATTTACTGTCATGAAGTAAAATAGCAGCCAAGACAAAAAAAAACCCACACCTTGTATATGTCTGTGTATATATATACACATATATACATATACATCTATGTGTGTGTCTGCATATATA
>VYZV01031556.1:3737-36721 GCA_013401275.1 Pandion haliaetus | reverse complement strand
GGCCTGGGCCAGAGGCAGGTCTGACTTGGAGCCGGGGGAGCTGCCAGCAGCTTCTCACAGGAGCCACCCCTGTAGCCCCCTCCCCCACTACCAAAAAAAATACCCATGCCACATAAACCCATAACAGACATCTTGTTACTATTTTTTGTCTTCACTTTACTTTGAAGTTTGATACTGGTATTCATACTTGCATCATAGGAGGTGGGATATGGCACCTTTGTTCTTTAAATTCTTATTAATCCATTTTGACAACACCACTGTGCTACTTGCAATATTTCTCCTTTTCTTCCACAACCAATCCTATACGTGCAGTCCAGCCCCACTTTATCCATACCCAACCTCAAAAGGAGATCCAGAAGATTCCTGCTAAATTAATTACATAAGTAACATACAGCCCATTGAAAAAATATATCTTAACAGAATATAATAAAAACTTCCAAGACAAATTCTTTGCCATAACTAAACCTAATGTAGCTACTTGTCTCTTGAATATAGATCATGAACCAACCTAATAACATAATTACAATACTTTTATATAGGAACTCTACATCAAGCATTGTTTTTCTTTTTTCTCCCTCCACAAATCTTGCTAGAAACATCATGCTCAACAAGAAATACTATATGGAATATTTTAGGTTCATTAATCCAAGTTAGTCATCAGTAATTGTAAAGAGAGTTATAATGGAAGGCATTATAATGAACATTAGATGGGATAACACCTATTGCCATTAAATTGGAACTAAATGGTCAGCACTTCTAAATTATGCTTTAATGACAGGAAAAGTGTTTCTGTAGTGTCAATCACACTGACAGCACTCAATCAATTAAAAGAACTGGGAAGAGCTGAACTAGCTGGGGGAGAAGGGACAATAACATGCTTCCTGTGGATTTAATGAAGACTTTGCATTAAAACCCTGTGAACATTTTAGAAGGACCACACTTGAATAAAAACTTTCCATGTACCTGAGAGTGAAAATGAAAGCTGACACACAGGTGTGCAAAAACACACAAGCAGTTGACATGCAGTAAGAGCAAAACCACACAGATTATTTAGTAATCACTGTAGGTAGTTCTGCCCTTCTTTTGGTGTGATTGTACAGAAGTAGAGGTATGCCCACTTCCTGCTTTAATTATACAGTAGGAGCAATAATGACTAAGGAAGCTGCTATTTCTGTCACACTTCTGTTAACCTGGAGTTAATAAACTGGATTAACATTACTTTCCTTAGCTTCCAATAGCAAATAATTGAAGATCCAGTTTGCCAGATGGATAACACCTTCAAAAATATACAAACAGACCTTTGATGTAGCCAAGATGAGAAGGCATATATCTGTCCCTTGAACAAAGCATTTATTGAATTGTTCAAACATCTGTAGCTGAGAAAGAGAAACTATGTTAAAAAGACAGAATTTTAGTTCTGCAAATCTTAATTCTAGTGATTTTTAATTCTTTGAAAATACCAGGGTGCCTGTTCTGCCTGATTGCCCTGTTTCCTTTTACACTGTTTTCCTACTTACAAAATATAATTCAGAATAGAACTGTAAGAAAACACAGTCACTTTATATAGTCTACTGCCCTCAGCTTCAATAGATTTGGATCAGTTCTAATGTTATGAACTGAAGCGTTTGTCCTTTCTTTGTTTCCAGTTGTATTAAAAAAATTATCATCCAGTGGAGTGAAACAGCTAGAATTTAACTACATGAGTTTTCGTTTCTTTAAATTTTTGGCTTTAGATACTTCTTCCTCCTCCAATATTGAATAAACCAGCAGTCTAACCTGAATCTGCTTTATGTACTTACAGGTGAAAAGCTTACTGCTGCTTTCAATCAATAAAGCACAAGGCATTTTGTCATCTGAATATCAGGGGGAATCATTACCTCTTTGGCTTATAATTTCATGTCACAGTTATGATCATCAGAGATACCTAAGTCAGAGATCACTCAGCCTCAATGCAACAGTGCTGTTGGCAGTGTTGGTATGCTTCAATGATATTAGAACTCACTTTCCACAATAATCCACTAGAGTCCAAGTTTGTTATGCCTCCAGGGTGTGCCTTAAAGCTCATATTTCTTCTCTGGGGGCACCAAGTAAAATGAAGCTTCTCTTTTCTAACCTAGGCTCTTAGCCAAAACTTAGAGGCAAGCTGTTTCCGTTACCAAGGAGAAGCTGGTGATGGTGTCAGACATCTGTGTAGTAGCTCTATTTCCTTTAAAGTAGTGCACGAAGTCTTGCTTTTCCTGAACACACACAAAAAACCCAGTCAACTGGAGGCAGTTTTTTTGTTTATAGCCCTTGCTTTTAACACATTTCCAAATGCTTATTTATAAAAAGACAGCAAAATAATTTGAGATACATGTTCCTTTCCTCTGACCTACAGCAATTTGTGTTTTAGAAACAAAAAGAGAAAAAGGATTTATGTCATTTCCCTATCATAAACCCCAGAAATTTCACACACTACTACTATGATGGCATGTTCATTGAATTCGTAAGTAAGAACACCTATAATGTAATAACTTCCATGTAATTAATATACAACTTTGCTCCCTTATATCTTTTCTTGTGTTTGGAGAACTGAAATGGCTTCCTTGAACTTTCTAAAGATAACAGAACCTATTAAAATTGAGATATTTTTGCATATTTAATGAACACTATTTCAGACAATGACATTTGATTTGCAGATACTTCACAATCTCTAAATACATGCCTCCAGGCAACATGTCTCTTCCAGCCCACGCTGCCTGGAATAGGAAGTAATGATAGCACTATGTAACTAAACTACATCTTGCTAATATCTAGCTGTTTGCAGCAATATCCTCTATCATTATTAATCAGCTGATCATATATTTCAATCATTTAAACTGTACTTATTCTCTGCAGTAAATGGCAGATAATAAGTTTTGGGAATTTTGGTCAGACTATCAGAGACCTGCAGCTACTCATGAAATGGCGAGATACATTAGTTACGCTCTTGGAAAGACTTCAGCTGACTCATGTTATTGCATCCAGGAAGAGAATTAAAATTGATTATAAAACCTGGCTTCTTTGACTTGCAGCCAAAGTACCCTAAGAAATATACTGAATAAATGATGAATATAACATTTGATTAGGTATTACTTAACATGCTATGGAGATAAGACAAGTGTGACTTCCACTGAGTCATCATCCGATCACTTGATTAAAGGGGTCTTCTTACCACTTCCTCTAAGATATTTAGTGCTGTTCCAAGTCTATAATTAGGTACGTGGATTTTATTGCATTTCTAATCCTAAAATATGTTTAATTTTAATAAAGAATAATATATCAAGTACTGAATAAACCAAGTAAAAAAAAAAAAGAATTAATATATTCAATCTCTTTTCTGTGCATGGGGCTTCTCCTGATGCCTGGGGAGTTTTCCTGGGTGAAGCTGGCCAACAGAACAGAACTCTCTATTTTAAATAACTCAGCCAAATGGAAGACACATGCAGGAATTTGTGTTTGCGACAGATGTCAATGTTCACAGTGATGTGTTTTTTTTTCTAATAGAAATACGAGTCAGCAGTGTGCTCGACCTACAAGGAGAGGCCAAGACAACTGGGTTTCTGGGAACAAATCTTATTTCTGCCTACCACTACCTAATAGGAAGATGCAGAGGAAGTGGAGCCACGCTATCCTCAGAGGTACAGAGCATAAGGACAAGAGGCAACAGTTTAAAGTTCACATGTGGGCAATTCCAACTAGATATAAGAAAAAAGAAAAAAAAAATAACATAAAGGTGGTCAAACACAGGAACAGGCTGCTCAGAGGGGTCAGAGAATCCCCATTCTCGAAGATACCAAAGCCTTGACTGTACAAGGCCCTGACTCACCTTCTCTTAAGTAGATTTGCTTGGAGCAGAAGGTTGCACTAGATAACCTCTAGAGGTCTCTTCCAACCTAGATAACTCTATGACTGTGTGTTGGACATAATAAATGGTAGCTTGAAGAGCAGCTACTACAGGAAAGCACTTCACCTGTCATTCCAAAGGTCTTGACATCCAGTTTGTATGTGGGTACCCATCTACTGCTACTCAAGACTTTTCTGAGTAGTCAAACCGTGACTGATTAGGGATTTCTGCTTATCACAATGAGCTGAACACAGCTCAGAAATTATTCTATGACAGAATGAACACAGACAGCAATGTTAGAGAAACTTCTGTGGAAGATTTACTCCAGCCATGCACACTAAATCTTTTTAAAGACTCTAAATAATTTTAAAGACTTTGTCTTATATTATTCTTTTTAAAGTTTTGTCAATAGTTCTGCTGATATCTAACTCTGAAGTTTCTAAAGAAAACCATTCAACCAGCCCATCTGAGTTGTACCTGTGTCCATATCCAAGTGAAGCTTTGGTGCATTTCATAGTTTAGGTGCAGATACAGGCAACAGTTTGCCTTTCTGTAAGCAGTCAGATGGAGAAAACAGAAAGAATGACAATTTCTCTGCATTAAAGCAGTTGGTCGTAATCATTCTATTTGCTTAATGTATCTTTATAAATGTTTCCACATGCTAAACCAGACAGTTTTCTATTGATCATATAAGCATTGCACTGTCAGCTGCAACATGGACTGAATTAAATTACTTGATTGAAATAAGAGATTCCGAACACTCTAGAATGTATGTCCCTGTGGCAACATCTATAAGGTACATTTGTATTTCAGATAATTCTCTACGTTCCCATAGATGTTAAAATTTGCAGCAAAGAGAAATGAGCATGAGGTGCTAAGTGCCACAAGCAGGCTGCTTTTGATTTATTCCTCCCCTCCCTTCATCTTCCTTTCTGACTTCTCTCTGGATAACAGCTGCAGTCCCAGATGATGTACTATTGGTGCTGTGCTTAACAGAGCTCTCTCAAATGCTCTGGAACGACAGAAGAGCCGTCTGCAGAGATCATGAACAGATGATCCATGGCAGAATGTTCACTCTTGAGGCTGCCAGTGCAAAGTAGACAAATGAACCATGTGCCCATTAAGTTCTTTACTTTTGCTTAGGTTTATACTTTTCTTTCCTGGTGTTTATTTGGTGTTCTGATGCTGCCACATGCAGGTATAAGACTGCTATGATATCCAGGGACTCCCCCTTTGACTGTAGTTACCCCACTTCCCTTGCAACTTCTGTTTTCATTCTTCCTGGCATGAGTGCTCTATGTTTCCTTATTAACAGATTATCAAATACGTGTATGTGTGTGTGTATATATATATATATATATGAAAAAGTAAGTCAGTGCAATCTGCAACTGGCTGTGTTAATGAATAAAACTTTTTAAAGTCCCNGAACAAAATGGCGTAATGATTAGACAAGATGTTTTCCAGCACAATCCACCAGCTACCCTCGAGCTACCAGGATAATGGGAAAAGGCAGAAAAGAGAACTGCTTGCCTGCAGCCTGACCTTTAATTCAGAGAAAGCCAGGATGCAAGTCCTGCATTTTAAGCCAATTTCAGTTCTAAATTTGCCCTGGTTTTAATGTATATAACTGAAGAAAGAAGACTAGCCCAGCTGGTTTACAGTTTCAGTTTTGTTGGTTGGATCTTTGGTGGTACAGAAAATCAAGACAGAGAAAGTGCTGAGTATTTTTCCATTTGAAGTCTGTGCTTTTTATGTTGCCATAGCTTTGGAACACTTCTCAATTAATTAGCAGTACCACATCATCATTTATACTTAACCTCAATTTCTGTTGTTTGCCTGCTTGAGTTCAGGGAGCACAAAAGCCTTGAAGCTTATTGTCTAGATAAGCTTTAAGACAAAAATGGAATTCATGGCCAATAACTTTTAGAGTAGCTTGAATTCCAAAAGAAAAGAAAATCAATTTCTTTCCAATCTGAGCTGCTTTTATTTCTTTTTTATAAAAGGCATCTCCAGTACTAGCAAAAAAATCTTATAAGAAATGTTTGTCCAGGCAGTATTTCTACTAAAACATAAAAAAGAACCTTGAAGCCTGAAGCCCAGTGTTTTGGGTTCACTTCATTTCTAAGTAGGTATATTCCATGTAATTTGATGATTCAAAGAATTAGAGGGACCTATTTTTATAAAAAAACTAAAAAGTTACTTCTTTTTTAAAAATTTAAATATTCATTCCCCTCCCTTTTTTAAAGAGCTTATTACTCTTATCAACATTTGTATTAAAATCATATTTGGAATTATCTGAAGGCTGTGCCTTAAGCAACTGAAAGATATTATTTAAAAAATTTTTTATTTTGTAAACAAATTTGATGTTATTGTTTTTTCATTACAAACTTTTTTTTTAAAGTAGAGATTATTGCCTATTTTCCATATTTAAAAAGCTGGCTATATTAAGTATAGATGCAGGTTTTGAGATTTAGTGTAGTAATTAACTAATTAACAGTAACAATTCTGCCCACAAAAATTCTTCAAAAAATTTAACCGTAGAATTTCTTGTAGAAAAGAAAATGTAATAATATAAGGAACATAAAACTACGTTATTGATGCAGGAGAAGGATGTTACTCCTTCAAGCTCTGGATATATTTTTTTATTTACAAAAAAAATGCTTTAAAAATTATCCAATACATCATATCTATCTCATCTGAGATATTTATATAGTAATTCCTGTGCATTCTTACTAGCTTCTTATCCATCTACCTTATTTTCTTATCACATCAGCTGAATAAGATTTACTTTAGAAAACTTGTTAGCAGCTCCACACATTTTTGCAGATGTCTAAGCATGAAACCTATGTTTCTGTTAATAAAGCATCCAGAATTTGCTAAAGTAAGGCTTGAATGAATCACAGTTCTTTTTTTCTGCTGGATAATCTTCTGTATTATCCATGAAATAACTACTTTCTTTTCTATCTCATGTTAAGGGACGTAACTGAGAGGACGTGATAGAAATAGTTTTAGTTCAACTGAAAGGTCAACAAAGAGTAGGCCACCAAATTTGACCTGACAACAATCACCTGGCCTGTAGGAGACTTTTAAGACATTCATTTATGTGAAGAAACTTAAGCCAGGTCTAGTACCAGATATAAATTATTCTAACTTAAGACTTTTATTTTTCCCTGCTGAAATTCTTTCATTTTTCATGGAATAATGCAATATTCATTTGGCTTCAGTAAGAGAGGCTGTCACTCACCTGCTATAGCATTCACATGAAACAGAAAACTACTAGTAAAACACTTCAACAACTGCCTATTTCAGCAATAATTGAAGATATTTCATTCACTGCAAAAAAAAAGACCTTTGCAAGATGAGGATGAGAAATCTATTCCAAAATGCTCTATAGCCTTGTAGCTAAGATCATGTTCTTAACAAATAGGGGTTTGATTTGCTTAGGGCAGAATTTGAGCCCAAGTATTTCCCTTTATACCCCAGATGTTAGAGGACTTATCTGTAATTAATGTCAGGAGCTTTCTCCTGTTGCACTTGAGAAGAGCAATTAACCTGACTTAGGCACAGATTTAAGAACAAAATTTAGTCCTGAATCCCAAACAGATGCAGGTGGTATCTGTTTTAGGTAGGCAACATGCTGAGTTAGTTCTCTTAGAAAAATCTCATGCTCTGAGTTTGCTTTTGAGAAGGCTCTCTAATTTATTTACATTCACATGACTGATTCCAGTTTCCTTTGATTTGTGTGGTATGAAAAGGAGGAAAAAAAGTTTATTTGACTAGGTTATGTTCACTGAAATAATGTGGTACTATGTAACCCACCTAGTTCCCACCTCTCTGTTTAGCATTTCCTACTCCCTAGACAAACACACCCAAATTACTGAAAACTATAAAACTCATTTTAGACTTTTAAAATATACATTACATTTTTAATTTTTGTTCCACATAGAATTTACACATATGAATTTCACTAAGACTTTGGGCATCTGAAACTGAGGCTCAATATTGACTTCCTTGTGACTCTTACCTACAATCCTTTTGCAGTTAATGTTATTGACACCAGTAGGGTTAGCCCAAGCAAGGAAAGGAATAAGATGTGAATGAGAATGCTAAAGAAGGTATTGGAATGTACTGGAAAAGAGTTATGCAAGGGACCATTTAAAATTTATGAAACAACTTTGACAGAAGAGAGGTTTTTTTGTTTTGCTACATTAATGTAGTTACACTAGTTTTCCAAAAATAAGAATAATTCAAAAAGCAGAAATAGATGAGGATGTACTATATACCATATTTCCACACCTACTGGTATCAACATCTGATTTTGGTTTCTAAATTGAACCTTTGTAAAAGAGGGAAACATTAAGACCAAATCAGAAGTTACAAAACAACGTTACAGTATTCACTTAACTTGTTTTAGGGTAAAATTCTAAATCTAGAAAGATGAGCAAATAGATTTAATTGTGAACAAACCTGATAGTTTTTTGCTCTCAGTACATTTCTCAGACACTGTAACTGCTATAATAATATCCTAAAACCAACTGCATAACCACCACTAGCCTCCTCATAGACTGAAAATCTTTTATTTCAATTTTGAAAAGAGCATCTTCTGCTTTTAGTGCATCATTATTTAATTTTTCTTAGAGAGGCAAGTTGTTGCAGATCAGACACAGGTCATGATACTCATTAAATATGTTTGATGGTGACATCATGGCCACATTCAAGCTCAAAATTTTAAGTACTTGCATTTCATCAAGCATTGTTTTGAGGAGTAATAGCCCTTCATTTCAGCACTTCAAAAGGCAGGTTTTCATTCCATGCTGTGTGAACAAATGTTCCTGTCCCAAACACTTAGCCACTGGCAACTTTTGGGACTGTGGTGCAGTACATCAATGATGTAGTTAAAAGTCCTTATCTGTTATGCCCGGTGTGACCCTGGGAGAGTTCCTGATGCAACTACAGCTTAAAATTTTGCTACACTCCTCCTGTGTAGCATCAAACTCGGTATTAGTCTACAAAGTAACATACTCAAAATTTATGTCCAGGGCAGAGCAGGTTAATTTGAAATTAGCAAATCAACCCACTACCAACTCCTAACTAATCCAACTAACAACAAATCAACCCCTAAAGATAGATGTTTGATATTCCTGAAATGAGAAATTGTCTTGTGTTAGTCATGGCTTGAGACATCACTGCATCTCAAATTTTTACTTCCCTGTAAATGGATCATCACAGACTTAGAAATCTTGGTCTTAATAAACACTGAACAGCTACAGAGTTTGTTAGTTCCCCGTCACTTTATGAAAAATAACTAATTCAGCACAATTTAAGAAGTTAACATGATGGTTTTTAACATCTGTGTAATGCTTCTGCTCATAAGCTAAAATGGCATATTTGTTTCCACCCAACTTTTAGACTGTGTAATTTTAAATGAAAAACTTAAAAATTTAACGAGGAATTATACTCTTAGAAGTTTTTCAAGACAAGATCAAAGCCAGTTTCTAGGAATCCCTCTCACCCACCCTATTTAATCTCACCTTGTGCCCATTTCTGACTTTTTGACTCATAGCTCAGGACAAGTACATCAAATTTTGATTCTTGAAGGACAGCAATCATTGTAAACAAAGAGGCTCTTGCAATTAGCAGAGATATGGTAGGTTAGCCTTGGTCAGCAGCCAGATGCTCTCTCATTCCCCCTCCTCAGCAGAACATGGGGAGATAATAGGATGAAAAATCTCATTGACTGAGATAAAGACAGGGAGATCATTCACCAGTTACTGTCATAGGCAAAACAGATTTGATTTGGGGAAAAATAATTTCATATACTGCCAATTAAATTACAGTTGGGTAGTAAGAAACACAGACAAAAAAATTAAAACACCCCCCTCCCAGGCTCAGCTTCACTCCTTCACTCCAGAATCCTCCACCTCCCCGCAGTGAGCAGCACAGCGGGGTGGGGAATAGGGGCTGCCGTCAGTCCATAACAGCTCCTCTCTGCTACTCCTTCTGCCCCACACTTCTCCCCTGCTCCAACGTGTGTCCTGTGGGCTGCAGTGTGGGTATCTGCTCTGGCGTGGTCCTCTCAGTGGGCTGCAGGGGAATCTCTGCTCTGGCATCTGGAGCACCTCCTCCCCCCCTTCCTCACTGACCTTGGTGTCTGCGGGGTTGTTTCTCACACTTTTTCCGTTCACTCCACACCCCGCCGTGCAAAGTTGTGCCCTTTCTTAAATATGTTACCACAGAGGCGCCACTATCTTGGCTGCTGGGCTCAGCAGTGCCCTGTAGTGGGTCCATTGGAGCCGGCTGGAACCAGCTGTGTCCAGCTTCTCCTTCACAGAGGCCGCCCTGCAGCCCCCCGCTGACAGCACCTAGGCACCTGCACCCAGTTCAAGAGCAAATAACGGCGTTGCTTTCACTTCTCTCAAAATGAAATTTTGCTTGGCTCTTAATATCTAGGCAAATCTATCATTCACAATTAAAATCAGGGAAAAAAATACCTTTTACTCTCACTTCTGGTGTGTCATCCCAGTCTTGCCATTGCGGATGAAGCAGGAACAACTGTATTACAATCTATTACCTATCATCTCTTTTGTTCTTGTGTGGAGAGTCTCAATTCTTACACAGAATATATTGTCCTTACGTAGTAGGTATGGGAGAATAAATTATCCCAATTGTGAAACTCAGGATGCACATGGTCAAACAAGGATTTCATTTCAGTTTCAGAGCTTCCTTTTTATTTCACCCCACTATTACTCTCCCAGAAAATAAACAAATAAAATCATTGAGGAGCACAATCCTTTTATATTAAATTACTTTTTAATTAATTATTGCATAACTACTTACTAAATTACATTCTCCCATCTACATTATTCCTTGTTATAAACATTTCTTCTGGCTCTTGTTCCAAAGAAAGTTGTAACTGTCTTTCTTACCTCACCAGACAGGCTTCAAACAGCTTGCCCCAGTGTTCTGGTGCTCTGGTGTATTTTAATAATGACAATTACAAAACAAAAACAAAAACAAGAGCAACTCTCCAAAGTGCCTCCTGTTCATCTCCTGACTGCAGAGGTAACACAGCCAGTCATCTTGACCTCTAGACACCAGTCCAGCAATAAATTCAGGAATCATATCTATGATTTGGCTTTCTCACTCTACCATCTTCACACAGATGTATTCACTTTTTCACATACAGAAGTACAAAAAAGTTCTCCTCAGCTGACTGTAACTGATTGGTTTCATGATAAGTTTTGTCCACTGTGATAATGATTCATTTGCGCGTTCTCAGCTCTTTCTCTGCAGCTTTAATTAAATTGCCATTATACTGCAGCTATGTACTTAAGTTAACATAGCTCATGTGCAGTAGGTTGCACATGAGCTCAGATGTCAGTCTAAGGATTTAGAAACAGGCAGATGGGGAGAGACAGAATATAAAGATGCTCTTTTTGTAGTATTATCCATGTTAAAAGAAAATTGAGATCATGTATATGTCTAGAAAGACAAGATAGTAGAATATCAGCTAGGGGTGGACAACATTTTAAATAATCAATCTACAAATAATGTAGCCTGGTATGAGCTGAAGCATTATCAAACAAACAAACAAAAAATATTTGGTAGACAAAAGCCCAGAAGACCAAGTGTTCTTTCTTTCCCACACTCCTGTGTAAGACACCTGCCACCTGTCCAGACTCAGTGGCTACCTATCAAGAATCTGAATACAAACTCCCAGTGCCAGATGGCTGCCTGCACAACCCAGTGAAATGGTAGTCTGAGAATTGGTTTTTCCAAAGTTCTCCGTTCCTTTACGGCAGCTGACTTAGCTCCCCAACTTCATCCAGCCTGGCAGCAAGAGTGCCAAACAAGATACTGTTAGAAATGTCTTCTTTTTCCTCTTTAAATTCCTGGGGCCACAAGCACAGACCCAAATATTTGTGGCCAGCTTGTTGCCCACAGCAATATGATGCAGAAATACTGGCAGTAAGACAAGTGTTGAACAGAAACTGAAATCCAGTTGTGAAGCCTCTTTAACATGAGTTTTAACTGTCTCCCTCTTCCTCAGGCTAAGTCTGAATTTGAGGTCTGAGTTCTCACCTTCAGGTGAGCATCCTAACATGAGACCAACTAAGGACATTCTGTGCATGAGATATTTACTATTTTTCCAGCTGAAGCTGTCCCTAACTGCAAAATTAACAAGTATCCCTGAAAGACAGAGAAATTCTCCAAGACTGAGGGCTACAGTGCTTGTCATTACTCCAGTGAATTGTTGCTCACATGAAGCATAACAGTGTCACAGAAAAGATTAGAAGTGTTTTTTTCTAAAATGCCTTGTAATCAGAGGCTGAGAAGCAGAAGCAGGAATTAGAGATACACTCTTAACTCCAGATATTAGAGTGGTTTAACCCAGGAAGGCTCAAGTGGAAGGGTACTATGCTCTTTGTTTCATAAGTCTTGTTCTACCTTTTTGTTCTTCGCTTTTTAGTGTTACCCACACACACAAACCTCCCAAATGCCTAGAGGGAAATGGAAAAATGCAGTTTAAGAATCGAAGTTTTGTTTGGATTAAAGATACAGAGTTAAATAAATTGAAGAAGAAAAAAAAAGGGGGAGGGAGGATTTGCAGAAGGATTTCCACAGCCTTCCAAAAAACCTTCTGAAAATGTCAGAAAAAAGAGCATAACTTCAAACACAATAACAAAGAAGAGAATCAGTCACTTAATTTCTTCCATCTAAAAAGGAAATTTTGGAGGTCTATACATCATCAGTATCACTGTAGTGTATTCTAATGGCAATCTAATGTCTGTATTCTCCTATGTGTTAAGAAAACAAAGGAAAATCCTTCACACTTGGCAAAAGGAAGGATTGAATTTAGGAAACCCAAAAGAAGTGGTGTTGAATCTTAGATTATCAATTCAAAGATGAAAATATTGTTCTACAAGAGTAAGTAGATTTCTGACTTGCCAAATCAAAAGCTTTAATAGACAGGTACGCTCTCTGAATGAAATTGGATAGCAGGGAGGTAGATCAGAATGAACAGTGATTACAGTGTGGAGACCTAAATTACTGCTTGCAACCTAGAGGCCAGGGAATGAGTAGGTAGGTTGACAACCTATTTGTGTTAAAGCCTGTGTAGGCAATACACAAGCAATTTTATAGTCAAAGGATTTCAGTTTCTATGGTTGCTAGTCTATACCCTCTGATTTTCTTTACACACAAAAACCATACAGATGAAAGTAAGGAAGGCCTTTTATTTAGACCAGTTTGATGGAAGATCATACTATTCATTTTGCTAGGTGCTAGAACTAAAAAGCACCTTGAAGCCTTAAAATAATTGCCCTAGAACATTGAATTTTAGAGTTATTTATATTTGGTTAGCTACAGAACATGCAATGAGTAAATATATACCAAAGAACTAACAGAATCTTTCCTCTAAAGAGTTTCACAGTCCAACAGGATAAATGACATTCTGAATGGAAACCAAATTACTACAAACACAGCATAGTCAAGGCAGCTCAGCTATTTATTTAACATTTTCAGAAAGAGTAAATGAAGAATGTGACCTTTACAGTTGCTGGTGCAGAACAGACCCTCTAGCCACGTGATTTGTACTAATTTTATTCTTCTTACAGTCAAAGTCTCTTCCAAAATACTTCTCCATTCTTATTTACTAATTAGCTATAGTTAAGAGAAATGTACATGCCTGGGGATTTTAAATACTCCCATGCCATTGTCACACATAGAGTCCTCCATCTGCAGCTAGTTATACATCCATTAGATCTGTTGTGTGTGTTTCTGTATACTAGATGAATTTCAGTTGTTTGCCATCTGCACTTGAATCATAAAGTGTAACTGTTTTAATTCATCTATAGCCTTTGACTAAATCTTGCTGAGATAATCTTTTGAGCTTATTTTCCCCTCGGGTATAGCTCCCATAATAATACTGAGCAATTTTGCTCTATGTTCAAATTTGACGTTTGACTTTTAGCTTCAGAAATACTGCCACTCGGCAAATCACAATAGTGTTTCTCAAATTTACCCAACCCAGCCCCCCGAAAAAAATCAAATTCAATAGGAAAACAACTTTCAGTTACAGTATTCTAAAAGGAAGTCAGAGGTGGGTGTATCCCCCTGTGAATTAAGACATGATAAGAGGGAGGACTCGGATGGGTCAATACAGCAGGAGTAGGTCATATTCTTATTAGCCCAGGCACAGAAACAAAAAGGTGAGGTCTGCCCTGGACAGTGACAGCCATGTAGAAGTTCATTTGCCTCCTCATTATACTCATCTCCTGCTCACTAGTTTTGCCATTTCTCAATCTCAGCGCAGTGCTGCAAACACATTTCCTTGTTACTGTTAAGGTTTTCTGAGAGGCTTAGACATTACTCTGTGAAAGTGAGCAGAATTTGAGGCAGAGCAGCAAAGTGAAAGATGGAATGCCCTTATTTCTTTTCCCTCTTTTTCTTCTCCACAAAGCTCCATGCTTGGAGATGTTTAGAAGAGTGCTACATACATCCAACTAACTCCTAGCCTGCCTGACAGTAACAGTGCCTTGTAAACAAGACCAAGAAGTATCTTGGAGGGCAGGTTTTGTCATAACTTTGATGTTTCAGATACATTTTTTTTTCCCACAACCTAGTACTGTTAGTGTACCTGGCATGCATTAGAGTCTCTTAGAAGAACTACAGNAAAAAAAAGGCGTTCTTGGGGGGAAAGAGGGGTTTTGGAAAGAAGAAATTTTTGACAAAGGAATTAAAAAAGGTCTGGTGAGCAGGTGGAAACCAGCTAAGCTTCAGACATGAATTTTAGTCTGGAAGGATGTCAAGGAAAGCTGCCACAAAGTCATTTCCAGAAAAATCCACTCTGGTGAACAAAACATGTAGGTTTTATCAAAAAAGTCATAAATTTCATCCCAGCATTTAGTTGTTCAATGAACTGATTACAGTACCACATTTTATCTAAAAAAATGAGGTCAGGTAAGGAGAAAGGAAACCCCTGAAGTCCTGGGCTATAAATGTGTTGTATATAACCTACCAGGGAAGAATTATTTAAAGATCACTCAACTTGCGCTCCCCAGAGATTCCTGACTGGACATTTATTATTTTCCTACAAGAACCTGATTTACTGCTCTGAGTTACTGCTCCAGTTTTAGAATGGAAATCTCAATGGACTTGCACTGATGTAAAAATGGAGTGTAAAAATTACAGTAATGAATCCAGCTCAGTGACATGCTGAGTACTGAAAGTAATTTTTTTCAGTTCCTGAATTAATTTTTTAAAAGTAAATTTTAATGTTTAAGAAGAATTACATTTCTAACTGATCTTTGAAAACATATCATGGAAAAAGATTTGAATTAAAAACATCCAAATCATGAAGAGGCACCTTGAAAGCAGTACTGACTACAACTGTCTGAGATTTCTACCATTTTTTAATATGTCTTAATTAATTTAAACTGTTCTTCCTGAACTTCTGGATATCCAAAAATTACAAGAAAACTTTAATAGAAAGATATGAACTAGTTTGAAGGCTGCATTTAGACAGACTCTTGCATATCATGCGTAATGGGAAAAGGCTTTTTACCTGTTCCTCTACTTGCCAACCAAAATATAGCTCAGAAAGTGGAACCAAACCTAAGACTGTATACAACTTTACCCGGTTAATTTATAAATTCATGTAAAACAATATAACATTAGACAGTAAAACATTGAGACACTTTCCTCCTTTGAAAACACTTAAATACTTTTTAAGAAACAAGTATTAGGCCAACGTGGAGGAGATAAATATTTTTGTAAATTGCTTGAATGCATATTTAGGTATGTTTCTCTTTTGGTACAAGTAAGGAGCCAAATTAAGCATTAAACCAAGGCAAACCAGGACAAACTCCATAGAAGTTAGCATATTTAGTCTGAGAAAACTAACAGTAAGATCTGGCCATACAGAATATGTAGATATGTAATGTGTGTTTTGGCAGGTCCCCAACTTCTGTATCTTCAGGTTCACAGTCCCCAGACATTCATAGATTTGTCACCTTGAATTGAGAGGATTATCTATACTTATACTTAGGTAGAAAAATCAGTCACTAGTCTGGATTTTGCCACAGTTCTGAAGATAATAACTGATCTTTGTTATATTCTGTTTTTCAAAAAACTGGTAACCAAGTAATCTTGAGGAAAAAAAAAAAAAACCAAACAGCCCCACAGTGTTTTCATGAGAATGATGTTACAAGATGAACAACAATATCAGGTTGTCTAGTTTCACCTCTATTTCATATGACACAACAAATTCATGAGCATCATATCGTTTTTTATCTCCGTGTAGAAAAACAAGGTACCACTGTTGAGAACCCATAAGAGCAGTCTAGTATACTAACGCTAAGAACGTGTTATGTGTCCCTTCATTTCTCCATGAATGCAAACGTAGTTTTAGATGCAAGAAATCAGGGCCCAAGATCACACTTAGCTACCTCAGCTCCTACTTCAAATTATTTGACAAGCAGTAGGAGCTGGAAGGGAACTACACACTGCCAATCTGTTCTTGATCAGCAGCCACACTCTTCCAACATCCTATTCAGAGGGTAGCTCTGAGAGAATACAGTACGGATTTTCTTATATTTGGGTGGGCGTTTTTTTTCCCACATTCAAGGCCTACTTTATTTATGGTTTTAAAGAACAAATCGGGTATCAGTTTCAAGAAGTATTGAGGTTACATACTGAAGTATTTTTGAAATATCTTTCATCTGTACTTAGTCTTCCTCTTGTTTTGTAGCTTTTCTTCAATGACAATAAAGATTACTGAATATCACAGCACAAAACTAAGCTTAGAGTGCAAGTGAAAAGTATGAGGATAGATGACATCTTAAATTACAGGAAGAAATTTCACATTTTCCTGCCCCTTCTTTTCCTGGCTGGTTGTATGGTTGTGTTCACATTTTTACCTGTTCCAAAAAGGTAAACCTCCTCAGACCTATCACCACCTCTGAATCACAAGCAATAACAGCATAGGTGTTGGGTCCTTTTCCTAGAACGTACCCCTCCCACTAGCCACTACCTACGCTCTAGAGTGCAGCTGCTCACCCAGCAGCAGCCCTCGCTACTCCTATCTGTTTCCTATCCCACCTCCTCAAGCCACCATACCAAGCCAGCTTTACGGGACCATAATCTCTCCTGCTTGGAACAGTACCATATGTAACAGCAGTGATGCTGGCATGCAATTTTTTCCAGCAGTTTACACAGGGAGGTCCAGCTTTTTAGTAGCCCGTATTCAAAGGGCTTGATTTTTCCTTTATACATTTGGTTGCTTCTGACACAATTACCTCTTGACGATGACAATTCTGTGATAGGTATCACCCAATCTTTAATCAGGGTGCACTTAGTTATATGAATACTTCATGCTCCAAGATTTTATCTTCACACTTTGAAATACTAAGATAATGCTAATTACATATATGGAGCAGTTATATTTAGGGACTCTTTCCTGTTTGCATGTACACTTTATTTTCAGTGGACATGCAGGCTGAGGCCCATCTTCTTTGCATTTAACTGGCAGTTAAAACCATACTATCTTCCCAGATCTGAAAAGATTTTTACCATCTTGATCAGTATTTTCGAACTATCAATAGCTTAAATGAGGGTTTCTTTCAGGAAAATCATTACAAAACCACATCTGCTGGTTCTTTGGCATTCACCTCAAAGTTCACAAAGGCACTTATGCTGATAAAGCTTCCCAAAGTTTCTAAGATTCTTGTTTGTGACCATCCCTTCTTTTCAATGTGTACACATGAGAAATTCCTGGAAAAAGAGTAGACTGTACAGACTTCTGGTCCCATTAACACAACCGTAGAATTGCAGATGCAAGAGTGGTATTACCATGTTGTTATTCAAATCTACAGCACTAACAAGACCTCACCTTTTTCTATTTTGTTGCTGATGTTCTTAGCCCACACATTTTCCCAATTTTTGTGGCCATACTGAATCACAAATAGCAGAGCCAGTCAAAGATATGGGAGTCAAATACACGCATCTAAGTTGGACTAAACCATATTGACAGAGGAAAAAATTCACAGTTCTTAAAGATTCCCACATTTCATTCCAAGATCAGACTCCTGTGATAGAAGCACAGCTCAAGAGAAACAAGCCCTCACTGACTAGGGCAGACCAATGGGTCCAAATGGCAGATTGCTCTCATCCAGTGCAAGAACATGGTATCTTACAACTGAAGATATTTAATGGAAACATTCACAGGTCAGAAAAAAAATAAAATGCTGAAATAAAGACAAAACCAAAACTTCCTGCCAGATTTTTCTGATTGCCTCAGAACTTCAAAATGTTAACCAAAATCTGTGACTAAACAAACCCTTTACCACTAAAAGTTTCTTGTATTACTACAAAGCCTGATTTTAAGGATGTATTTTGACTACTGATTCAGAAGTTATGTAGCCTACCATTAAGTCTACATAGCATGGGCATATTCCAAAATTACAGTGAGAACTAGATAGCAAAAAGCTTTTTTGAAAAGTGACACAAATATTTCAGGAAAGCATAATATATTTTATGTGCTGTAACTCATTAATAAATATTGATAATCAGAGTTATCTTTTTTGTTTTCATTTCAGGTTTTCAAACACCTTAAGAGCACCCAGCTTCAAAGTTCCCTGGTAAAATAAGCCTTGGATTATTATTTCCATTTAATACTTACATGTGAAGAAACTTATTTATTAACAAAAACATAGAAAAGGACACATAGCACAAGTTTCAGATCCAGAAATACCATGTTTCACTCTCAGTCCCCCAATCTCATAGGCAAAGGGGTTATTTTCAATCCCGAATTTTCATGATGTTGGTGATTGCCTTTTTTTTTTCAGCTCTTTCTTCAAGACTCTCTTGACACTCAACTACAATAACAGATTTTTTTAAAAGAGCAGAAAACCTGGAAGACACCACTAGCAGTCAATCATTAAAAGTGGGTTTTATCTCCTCTCATCAGGCAGAGAAGCAGGAAGTTATCTGTGGAGCTGGAACCAGAACATTTCTTATACTCCATTGGTACAACCTATGCACACTTCAGTGAGTGCCTAGTGGCACAAATAAGTTCACAGAAGCCTGTAAGAGTTATNCCACCAGGGCAAAGAATGTGTATATAGATCATTATGGAGCTTTTAGAAAGAGAAGTAGGAGGAAATTTTGTTTTGTAGCACTTGAAACTTAGTTCACAAGTTAGAAAACACTGGAAAAAGTAAATCTGCTTTTTTAAAAGAATGCTGATTTTTTACATATTGTAACCTTATCCATTTAAATTTATGACACTTGGACAGTAATGTTAATCATTTTGCTACAAGGGGCTTCTGCACTCTCATTGGCAGAATTGTAATGAATTCATAAATGGAAATGGTACTTGGGGGAGCAGGGGGAAGGTAGACAATATAATACAAATATCTTCAAAAGTGGTTCATATAATGGAAAAGTCTGAAACTGATTCCACCAACACAGAAAACACAAAGCCCATAAAAACCCTGACTGGATGAAAAACTTGTATTGTCTCAGCTACCAGTGGTCATTCTGGGTGTGTCTCCAAAACAAGGTGACCTTTAGGATCATCAGCCAGAGTGAACCCTTGGACCTTCAAAGCTAAAAGCACCTCTCAGAAATTATGTGAGATAAGGAGCACCTATCTGGTTAGAAAATTCAGCACATGTCACAGTATCACAAAATGGCTCTGGTGGTTAGTCCAACTCACTGCTCAAAGCAGGATCAGCCGGAACCACTTGTCCATGCCTGCAGACTGCCTAGTCTGGTGTGGAGTGACTCCAAGGATGCAGACTCCACAATCTTTCTGGGAAACCTGTGCCAGTACTCAGTTGTTCTCACAGTTAAAAAAATAAATAAATAAAAGTGTTTTCTTACATTTATATGGGGTTTTTAGTATTTCAGTTTGTGCCTATTGACATTCTTCTATTCACTGGATACTACTGAGAAGAGTCTGGTTCCATCTTCTTTATTCCATCCCATCAAGTAGTTATACGCTTTGATGAGATCACCCTGAGCCTTGCCTTCTCTTCTCTTCTCTTGGTTAAATAATTCCAGCTGTCAATCTTCCCTCATATGAGAGATTCTGCAGTCCATTAATCATATTTGTGGTCCTTCACTGGACTTGCTCCTATATGTCTATGTCTTTCACGTACAGGGGAGCCCAGAACTGGAAACAGCACTACATGTTTGTCCTCCCCAGCACTGAGTAAAGGGGAAGGATCATTTCCCTCAACTTGCAACACTTCCTAATGCAGCCCAGGAGGCTGTTAGCTGCTTTTGCTGCAAAGGCAGGTTGCTGATTCATGTTCAACTTGACATCCTTGAGCACGCCTGTGTCTCTTTCCACAAAGCTGCTTTCCAACCAGCTGGCCCCAGCATGTACCAGTGCATGGGATTATTCTTCCCCAGCTGCAGGATTTCACATTTCTATTTGTTGAAATTGATAAGGTTCCTGTTTGCCCATTTCTTTTGCCCATCAAACTCCCTCTGAAAGGCAGCACAATCATGGTGAATCAATCAACCCTTCCAGTTTTGTATCACTTGCAAATTTGCTGAGGGGATGTAGGTGCAGACAAATTTAAATTTGCTGTGTCCATATTCCCAGCAGGCCAGAAGTTTCAGAGTACAAAACACTGTCCAAGTTAAGATGCACCTTAGTAGTGCATAATACTAAGGTAAAAAGTCATAACAGACCACATGGCTTTGCAGTAGGAGATGACTCATACCTGGTCATGGAAAGAGACTCTAGTGACCTCTCAGATGTGATTCCTTCTTCTGATGTGATTCCTTCTTCTGGTTTGTCTGGACGGATAGTATGGCCTTTAGTTGTCTCTGAACCAAGCTAAGGATTTGGCTTAAAGCTTTTCTCAGAAATCAGTTTCTTTCTATAGGTCAGTGTACCAGTTTTGGCTGAGATAGAGTTAAATTTCTTCATAGTAGCTTGTATGGGGCTGTGTTTTGGATTTGTGCTGAAAATGGTGTTGATAATACAGGGATGTTTTCGTTACTACTGAACAGTGCTTACACAGCATCAAGGCCCCAAAACAAGATGCTGTTTCTTCCAAACAGAAGACACAGCAATGACCTCATCACTCTTTTTTTGGTTAAACCATGAGAAGGAACTGCATACGTATTGTGTGCAGTTCCACTCCTAAGTAGTAATTTTAAAGCTAATAAGGATATCTAGATTCATTGCCACCTGCTCTAAAGTGACACATCTAATCATTGTTCAGGAGTTGTTTGCATAAGCCAATCTACCACCAAAACTAAGCTTCCAGACAGCAAAACTATTTGCTGACCACGAGATGTAAAGATGAAATATGTTTGTCTTCTGCAGCTGAAGACAATCCCACAATCCCCCTCAACTATCCTTTAAGTAAACTTGTTCCCAAGAAACACACAATAATTCTGTGTCCCATCCCCCTCTCTTCTTATCAACTACAAAGTTCTGATTCAACGTCTTCAGAGGTATGCCTGAGTAATTCCTCCAATGGCCCAGCAATCAGTGCCCCAAGAGTTCCCGTCTGTGTTATGGTCTCCGTTACCAACTTTTGCTCAGGGTTGGCATGTCTGTGAGTATAATGTATTAATTTTCCTGTCTCTTGTCCTATCTTTTTATGCTGACTAGCCATTAATCAGATATTCTGACAATCATCCTTACATTCTTCTAGTCATTGCAATAATTTAAAAATGTACATCATGCCATGAGGATTAACTCTTTTAATAATTTCCTTGGAACATTATCATTATTTGTTTGCAAAACAGGGTAAAAATAAAAAAATGTAGCAAACATTTTTACTTCAGGCTTTAACCTCCAATTCATATAACTGATGTATGTAAGATTGAGGATTTTCTCCCCTCCCACCAAGTTTATTTAAGGATTGCAGGCATGTTCTCGCTTCCTACAAAAAGCTGTAACTGACAGTTGTTAATTACCATAGGTTTTGTGTAGCTCCTAACACCTCATTGTGAGGTTGGATGTGAGTGACAGCACTTCAGTTTCTAATGTGACAGACATCTAAAGCCACATCCACAGTGATTGTAGCTTATCAATTTTAGCTTATATGCAAGTAATTTTTTTTATTTCCTACTTATTTATACTGCCTACCTACTGGTTTACTCAAGCTGGATTTCAGAGACAGCAACCAGTTCACATAGGCAGGATTTACTATCCACATTCTTGCAAGATGTTGTGGATACTACTGGTAAGGAACTGCCTTAGTTACAGTCCTCTGAAGCTATTCCAGCATGTCTCATGTTAATAATGTTTGAGGGTTTTCTTTGTATGCCTACACAATTAATTGGACTTTTCCTTCTGGGGCAGTTCATGGAGAAAACAATACAAGAAAACTTCATTATTTTTCTCTCCAACTTTCTTAATATAACATGTTTTTTCGACTAGGAGAGAACACATATTAGACTGAAAATATTTAAGGTTATTCTTTGACTCCTTAGAGGACTGAGGATGGTCTATAGTAGTCATTTTACTGTTGTCACTTTTCTGCATTGTCGTATATTGTGGTTACAACCTTGAACTATTGGTTGCATTATCAAGTCTAACCACGAACTGCAATGTTCCCAAAGGAATGAGGATACTTGCCGTATTAAAACTGCCACATACTTTCTACTGAGTTAAGCTTTCACAAGCCATCAGCTTTTCAACTGTAGCTGGCCAGATTAACTCAGAGAAGGTTACCCACAATTGCATCTACAGTGGGACGGAAACAAAGACTGTATAACTATATAGAAAAGCTGAGAGCAATCATCAGCTTCTGTGTGAAAGGAAAATCCATTCTGGAAACCAGTAGATTTTTGTAAAACAAGTCTAGTTTCAGGATTCATAAAATCACATAACTGAAGTGCTACCTTGAACAAACAAAGGAACAGGAAGAACAGCTGTTTTCTTTAAGGAGACTTGGGGAATCATAGTTTCTTTACCCACACAGATCCAAAGTGAGATATGGGACAAAGGGCACGTGCAATGCTTGGTTCACTGATGTTTGCCCATGGGCTGATGAAGTTACACAACCACTGTGAAGCTAGCAAAAATCCATGGTTTGCTTATGCAGTCACCTAAACCTCAAGTATCAAGACATTCTTGTCAGACATATCTTACCTGAAGAGCTGATGGGTACATCCATACTGGAATTTTATTCTGGAGCAGAAATTCACTTTTGAAGCAAAGCTCCACACCCATTTACCACATTTTGATATACACTGTGGTACATATGCAGTGGAATCCTTCAGAATGAAGCAACTCAGAGATTACATGCAGGAGCACAGCTGATAAACTGTTCAGTGCACAGGACCAGATCAGAGCTAGTCAGAAGGGTAAAGAACAGCACATGCACAGTGTTGATGTCACATTCTTGGTACCTGTTTGTGCTACAAATCTATTCAACTAAATGTGCCGAGCTGTTCACTAACACAGAGTCTATAGCAGCCAGCCAGAGCAGAGACATACGATAGCAAGACATAGTCAGCACTGCTTACAAAAATATTCAGTTAGCTCCTACAGATCAATAAACATTTCTATCAATGTGAACAGAAAGCTGGTTTAACCCAGGTCAAAAACCCCCAAACTCCTGAAGATACAAAAGTCTTACAGGCAGCTGAAATATCTTAAGTTTACAGCAGCAGAGAGGCAGTCCTTTCTAAGTTATTTATAGAGTCCACACCTCAAGTGAGCAATGATGCTATTCATATTCCAGTGCACAACCCCTACACATTTGGAAGAAAAGTGCTGAATTAAGCTCTCTGTGACACTTGCAGTGCTTGCCATTCTAGGACAACATGCTCCTGATGGCACTGCACACCTGTATTATGACAGCTGACAATGCCAATCAAACTGCTTGCCTCCAAGCAGAAGAGTTTTGGGTAGAGGTTGAGGAAGGCAAACTGCCAGATGTGAGTCCTGGATGGAGACAGTGAAGCCTGCACACTGACAACTCAGCTCTGGTACCGAGCATCAACTCTGGCAAGGAGCTCTTTTGCTCTCAACCTCTACGTATGGAACAGCTTGCTCCCAGTCCTAGACTTTGGTTTTCTGCTCTTCAGCATGAACCAGTTTACTTCACAAATTTATTTGAGAAGCTGAGGTATGCCAGAGCATCATTCCATGAATGATAAGAAATTGGGGAGGGGAGGCTAGAAGACAGTATTCAGAAATGCACACTAACAAGCCCAAGTTTAGTCCTATCTGAATGCAGTATGGTTACAGCTGGCTTGAAACATCTGCCTCTGACAGCAGAGTCAAAATTCAGCTTATCAAGTTAAACTCAGATAATCAAGAGAACAAGGTAATTGTCCCCTTGGTTGTCCCCAGACATGCCTTATCTAGGTACCGAAGTTCCACGTATGTTGCAGAAAACTTAGAAGCCTTTAAACCATTCAGAAAACAATCTAAAGTCATCCTTAGGAAACACCAAAGATGGGGAAGAGCACTTTGTTCCCACTTACGTATGCACACCTGAACTGCAAGCAGGGCTCCTTCTGTGTAAACAGTTTGCGATTGCACAGATCCAAGCTAGCTTACTGGAACACATTTCTATGTGCAGTTTGGGAAGGAAGCAAGCCACTCTTCTTCAAGGACAGGAAATGGCACATACATAACTGCCCTAAAGGTGCTTACTTGTACAGAAACCGGGAAGATCAACTGGTTTAGGCTGGATTTTGTTTGCAGGTGTGTAGCTGTTAGTATGAATACAACATCAAGTAGCCCCTCTAGGTACATTAGGATTCTAAAACACCAAAGAGACTCAGAAGGACATACAGGGGTGGGAAAAAACTGCAGGGCATGGTGTAAAAAGAAAACCTTACTGCAAAATTAATGAAGAAACTTCTATTAAAATGTATCAGTATGCAGTCAAAGCATTAGCTTACATATACTGAAAAGGATCTCTAAAATAAGGGTAAAATAAATGCACTTTATCTCAAAAGGAGTAACATATAGAAAACATTCTGTTATTCTACACTCTCCTCCCATCTTAGTAAATTTTAAGTTATTTTTCTGAAGCATTTCTACAACATCTACAAACAAAACACAACACAACACATGCTTCTTTGAAGCCACACATATATTCTGATATTTGAAGCATCTTCCTGGGATCCTGAGCTGAATAATATTAGGTGAAGGGAAACAAAATTCTGATCTTCCACATCATGCAACAAAACCAAGAAAACAATGAACAAACAAACAACAATTATAGCTAAAAGGGAAAAGCTGTCTTTTGTTAAAAGCATAATTCTTTTGAAAGACATGTCATAGGGATTTCTTTTCTGAGGGGCTTTTTAGTATATAAATCCTCTGTAGAGGTTCCACAGCATCAGAGACAGCTGTGTTCAGTCGAGACTGAAGATTCCCTGTCCTCAGCCTTCCCACAGGGCTAGCAGCTTCTTGCTCAGCATTCTCACTTTAGGTAGGTCAACTTCTGAGATTTCAGGAGCCCTGACAGTGCTCTCCAGTTTCCCTACATATGATATCAGGAAGTAGGCTTTGATTCTAAATCCTGTTTCAGTCAGCTATGAAGCACCTGATGTGAAGCACCTTCAGGCTTCCACTGCCTTAGCACAGCCAGCAGAGAGGGGAAAACAAAGCAGTCTCCCTTGTCAGCACTCATCTGACAGCAAGTGCATTGCAAAGCAGTTTGAGGAAATGCTACACCTTCCTCAACAGCAACCAGTACCATTGAGTAGTGTCACCCAGCAGGCCTTTTCAAGTTCTTTCCTTACAGCCTAGCACAACCCAAAGCCATCCACTTGATCCAGCAAACCAACCATCTCTCCCTGCTCCAGCTTTTGAGCAGGCTTTTCTCTTCCAGCCTTCTGGCTGGAACTCAGCCAGCTCTTCAAAGCACAGGACACCAAAACCCTCAGCAAGAGCATGAGGAGTGAGATAACTACCTGAAACAAGGGAAGGGGAAAAATGCAACAAGAGTGACATCCCAGGACTGGGGTGGGGGGCAAGATAAGGCTAAGAAGAGGGGAAAGGATCTTAGGTGAGACAGATCAGCTGTTGAAAGGACTTACAGGAACCACCTGACTTCTTTCTCCCCTAACTCCATAATCAAATAAGGCTGGCTAGCTCATGTTAGGTTTCTAAATGGGGACAGATTACTTCTTTACACTGTTAAAAAAAAGTCTCAAAATTATTGATCATCCTCTTTTTACATTTACATTGTGTTTTAATACCTTTATAATGTATTGAGATAATATTTTATCCTTCAATTTAATTTTATTTAAAATTTAAATAAAAATTTCTCAATCTGGAGAAAAGTGTGGAATGCATTCAGGTCATGGATCTTTGTTACAGAGGCTGGGTCACTGCTCACCATCTTTATTCCCATAAACATTTCTAAAATACACTGGTGAAAAACACAGTAACTTAGTTTAATGAGTTATTGTAATATGAAGTATATTATTACACCTCATTGCATTATTTCTAACAGTAGAATAAAGATGTTCTTTACAAAACAAATGTATTTTGTTTGGAAACAGCTGAGATGAGGGATCTTTTCTTTGAAAGAATGCCAAAGTACCTCTGCTACAGCAGCAAGAGCACTTACTGGCAGTAACTGGAGGCTTAGAATTGCAATGTGTCTTCCATACGCCACCCTGTTTTCCCCTTAGGAGAACAATTAAAAGTGGTTCTGGGAACAGCATGGGGAAAAAACAATCAAGATTTTGTGCAAAGTTCTGTGCTAGTATTGTAGAACACAGTATTTTACAACTTTGTCACACAGGGCAATTACAATCTGTTACCACTGATACTCCCAAGGATGGAAAGACTCAAAAAAAGCATGTGGTATTACAGCCAAGTATTTTGCTTTTGGTTCTAGCAATATAGAGCAGTACTGTAGTGTATTTTAGTTATATGTGAATATCATGCCAGTGAGATTCACCTTGTCAGCCTTAGGTGTTGAAGTCCAGTACATAGTCACAAAACTGGTAGAGTACCAACAGTGAGGCTGTGGTAATTCCTTCTGTTGCTGAAGAAATTGCAGTAAAATTAACTTTTCAGTTCAATTGGTCCTTATCTTGCATGCTTAGATGCTGGTAAGAGGACAAGGACTGACTGCCAATAATTTGACTGAAACTATCAACACAAGTTACAATCAAATGACAACCACACCTGCTATGCAAGTTACAACAGCATTTGTAACAAAAAAAGCTAAAAAGCTGTGTTGCCAATAATGAACATAGCCACCATAGAAACATAGGGGCCACTGCAACACAAACACAGAAGGTGACACGGAAAACTGTAAGATACCTCATATTGAAAATGTGGAGACACAGCACCTGGGCTCAAGTGTGAGTATCTGAGTACTGCATTTTTTTTTTTTTTCTTAAAGTACTGTTGACCAGCTTGATGAAGCTAACAGGTTTTTTAACACTTTCTAGCAAAAAATCAGTCCACACTTTCCACAAGACTTATTTTGGCTATTCATTTTTTCACTAATCTTACATAAAATTGCATACAGCAGTCACAATTTTTTTTTTAGCTTTTGCTTCACTTTAAAAAAAAACAAGAAAAAACTTCAATAACTTAAATTTTTATCCCCCTTTAAGTCAGCTAGTACACAAATTTAAGCTAAATGTTAGTAACAACCATTAATTTGAACCAAATTTTGTGATAATTATTGAGTTGGAAAAAAAGAGAAGCACTAAAAAAGGCGATAATTATGATATGTTATAATCCACCTGAATCTGTCAGATGAACAGGAATAGCCTCATTGAAGGTCATGAATTAGACTGGAGTGGCTCTGCAGAGCAAAACACTTGGTACCAAGAACTTGCTGGCATTCACAGGGTTTACTCTGTGTCTGCCTCTAGTCTTGTCCCTTGGAATAGAAGGTGCATTCCTGGAGATATCTTCAGGTTTTGCTTTAAGAAGCTGCTAAAAATGCAAGCATACATAAACCCCCCCGAATGTCTGTTTCTGTTCGAAGTGGCACACTGCAGAGTGACAAGGCTTGAATTTGCACCCTAAAGACCCTAACTTTCCAAAGCAAACAACCACATTTAGATGTAGGTAAACCATGAGTATCCATCTTAGGTTCTGTCTCTAAAGTTGTGAAAATGTACTTCAATGATCCTGTCGCTATCCCCATAGGACATGAATATAATAAGCAATTCCTTTTTTATAGCAGCTCTTCACCAAGCTGAGCAATAGTATCTTCCACAAAGCATAGCCATTACATCTTACATTAACAGCATTATATGTCCTGAATTATTCCATTATATGCCACTGAGGGTGTGATTTCTAATCTATATGATGATATGTAAACCATAGCACTTGTACATACCTTTGCTTTACACACTGCAGCAAATGGCTTTATTTATAGCATACAGCTTCTTTGGATCAATAGGCCTTTAAAAGTTAATACATGTACATTGATAAAAGATTCCAGTTAGAAAAACAATAGAATATTAACAGAAACTAATGGTAATGTTTGATTAACTTCAGGGGGTTTAGTTACACAATGAGAATTCTTTAGAAGAGTTCTATTAGCACTAATGTTTCACAATCACCTAAGAAAATGTTTTCTTTCAAATAATAATGAAAAAGAGAATGTTATAGAATTGAATTTTAAAATTTTTTTTATTGAAAAGAGCAAGGAGTCTCACCTTTTAAACTTACAGCACAAAAGTAGTTTCATATAACCTCTTTGATAAATGTCATGTAAATTGCACTATTTTTCTACTGGGACATTGTAATTTAATGACCTTTTGGACAAGAATAACCTGAACACCTGTTACCTTATAATAACTGCATAGAAACTGAAAGCACTCAAACACTTAAAAAAAAAAAAAAAAATGGGCTTTTGATTGTAGACTCCCAGTAGGGAATCCATAAATCCTTGTGGCTTCTTCTTGGAAGTTCTATAAAATGATCTTTATGTTGTACAAGAAAAACGAGTGAGATATATGCACAGCGATTCAGTAACATACTTGGGGGTATGCTTAGATAGCAGTAAAAAAGGATTTCCACTCTTTAGATATTTTGCTAGGATCTTCCTCCTTGATCCTGTTCTACTACCTATTTACACATCATTCTTTTACATAACAGTAATTGCAAGTTCATTTTTTCATTAACAACCACACGTATACCCATATATTAACATTTAACATTTCTCTTGGTATGAAATATAGGACACAATGCAATACAGTGCGCCACAGTAAACATGCAAAAATTACAAGTAGTGTGATAATATTTTTCAGACTCTTATGTTTGGGAGAAATGCAAACATGAAAGAATGCAGTTACAGAGATTGGGACCAAGGAAATAATTTTCATATTTAAAGGCCTTTTTAATCAAGGTGCCCTATATCTTTCATTTTGATTTTCATGAGAATTGAGTTACTGAACACTTTGCAGGTGCTGCTTATAAGATTTAATCATATCATTTATTAATCCTAATGCCATCAGTATGTAGGACCAAATCTAACAGGAAGTTTTAGGTACTGCTTTGAAAAGAGCAATGAAACAGCCTGTCTGGGTATTTTCTATAGAAGTATATACTTGAATATCGTACATAAAGCACAATCTTAAGCATTCAAACAAGGTATGCAGTGAAATCACATAAATTATTTTTCATGCACAGCTGCTATTTGGAATCAGTAACTATAGATTCTTAAATTTTGCAAAATTCATATAGCCCACTATTTCCACACTAATTGCCTCCAGCACTCTCTCTTTTTCTCGCTGTGTCACAAACATGGATGATATAAGATTACCTCCTAAATGATCTCCAGGCTTCAGTGTAGAGGTAGGTGGTTTTACAGGAATCTTGATCCAGATAATAAAAATAGATTACAGGTTTGATTTTACTCTTTGAGCATCAAAAGAATTTCCCATAAACTGGAAAACTAGTATAGGGTGATAGGCTGGAAACAAAGTTATTCTAGAGAACTTCTTTTTTTCCTGATCATTTATTTATCCCGAAAAGTGAATAAGTTATTTTAAAACTATCCCCTTGATTGGTACTGTGGCAATTATAAAATCAAAATCATATTCCTGTGCTGATACAATATTTCTTATACAGAAGCTTCTCTAACAGCATGCCAAAAAATGTCACTAACAACACAACTTAGTTTATACTCAGACTGTTCCACACAGTGTCATCTACTAACTCGCTGTACAACATTCAGGACTGAAATACATGTGACATTTGAGTTATAAAAACTGCTATGTGCAGTGGAATGCTCTAAATTACTCATAACACACACACACAAATTTGGTAAACAATACAAACAATGCAATTATATAATCCAAAGATTGTTTTTTCCAGTGTTTATGTTGACTATAAATAAATATTTAGTGTGATGAAGGGGAAGGGGTAGGGGAAGGGAAGAAGCTCCAGAATTCCAGAAAGAAAACCCGGGAAGATGGAGTTCCAATCTCACAAGCAGCTTTGTAGCTGGTCACTTGTGCTTCACCAAAATATATGCTTTGTGTATATCTTTTTCATATAAGAATGACAAGTGTAGTTTATTTCTAGCTACTTGGCTAACATTAGGTATAACAATAATAAAACATTTAGGGAAATAATTGGTTGCAAAAGTTGTGGCTATCAGCTGCATTTCTTGTATTTCTCAGATACATCTACATCTATATATATATATATATCACCTATCTATGCACTTCCTGTGTCAGCTGCACTTCCTTCAGTGTGAGTCAGCAGCGTGCCCTGGCAGCCAAGAGGGCAAACCACGTCCTGGGGTGCAACAAACACAGCATGACCAGCCGGTCAGAAGGGGTGATCATCCCGCTGTATTCAGCGGCCTCACCTTCAGTACTGCCTTCCACAATTTAGAAAGGATGTGAAGGTCCCTGAATACATCCAGAGGAGGACAACAAAGCTGGTGAAAGGGCTGGAAGGCATGTCTTATGAGGAGCAGCTAAGGACTTTGGATTTGTCTGGTTTGGAGAAAAGGAGGCTGAGGGGTGACCTCATTGCTCTCTACAGCTTCCTGAGGAGGGGAAGTGGAGAGGGAGCTGCTGAGCTCTTCTCCCTGGGATCCAGTGACAGGACACGCCGGAATGGTTCAAAGCCGCATCAGGGGAGCTTCAGACTGGGCATTAGGAAACATTTCTTTACGGAGAGGGTGGTCAAACACTGGAACAGGCTTCCTAGAGAGGTGGTCGATGCCCCAAGTCTGTCAGTGTTTAAGAGGCATTTGAACAATACCCTTCATAACATGCTTTAACTTTTGGTCAGCCCTGAAGTAGTCAGGCAGTTAAGACTAGATGATCGTTGTAGATCCCATCCAACTGAACTATTCTATTCTATTCTATTCTATTCTATTCTATTCTATTCTATCCTTATAGATAATTTCTTAGAGCATTGTCAATAAAACATCTTTTCTAAATAGCCATATATATAAAAGAGTCAGAGATAATGAATTTCATATACTTACAACAGACAAATTCCTAAAATACCAAGTACCTATATTCCTGGTTATGATCAACTGCAACATTTCTTGTAGATTAGTAGAAGTGAGCCAATCAAAAATGTTTTTAGAAGGTAAGCAATGCAAGAGTATTACATGGTACAATTGGTTACAATCTAGTAACCTCGCCTGAATTAAAGTTCTACCTCCTACTTACATTTTGTGAAGTAAATTGCATACTCAATTTGTACAACTGAATAGTGAAAACTGCTTTCCTTAAAAGTCTAATGACTTGTCTTGTTGCCTTTTCATTTACCATTTCTATCAGGCTGTGAGTGCTTATTTCTCTATCAAAAAGGGGTAAACACTGTTGATCTCACTGAACAAACATGATGTTCTTATGCACTTGATCCAGCTGTATTTCTACAATAGGACTTTTTCTTTTTTTTTCTTTACCACAATGTTAGAAGAACAAAGAAACAGACAAAAACCCCAAGCCAAACCACAAACCTGTTTCTTGCTTTTTTAACATATTCAGGTGAAAGACCTTGGGCAAAATGCAATTCATATATAAATATATACATCAGTCTTCATGAATTCCAACAGGACTCAATTGATTTTGTGGTAAAAGCTGTAAAATGTAAGTTATAATTGGGATATAAGTATGAAATTCAAGTCTATCCAATAATTCCAATTGTGGTGTAGCTGAGTATCAGTGCTGTGGCTGCACACAGACACATCACCCTCACTCAGTAATTTCTTGGGTGGTGCAGGAACTTCCCAACTAGTCTCTGCATAAAGGAGACAACAAACTTGAGACTAAGTAAATGACTGCAACTCTAGCCAGCTTCACAACAAAAGTCCTGTTACTGGAGCTCTGCAGGTGAGAATTTCAGACAGCCCTGGAGTTTCTCGAAGCAGGCCCTGCTGTGCCCAGAACTTTTGGCAGGCAACATCTGTACGCTTCAAAGCATTTGTTATTTATGCATAATTTATTATTATGCAATTATTAAAAAGGCATCTACCTTGGATGAAGAATCTGGCAGGCCCATTGTCTCCTCCAGGCAGTTCCCAATGCAAAAGTGACCAAACTGTATACAGATAGTTGTAAACAGTCAGTAGAAACCTTTTGTGCAGATACAGAAATGGTCATACAGGACAGTCTCTTATACATAATTAAGGAAGGAGATGTTTTGCATATCATCTGAAGTAATCAATACAAACAGATCATCCAGATGCTGTAGTGGTCATGCAGGACTACAGGCCAACTGGGTTTTAAGAAAGGAGTGAATTAACGGCACAGGTAGTCTAACTTGATCCAGGTCAACACACTGCTGAAAGGATTCTTGCAATGGAGGCTCCTGCAACCACACAGAAAGCAAACATCTTGTTTGTGAGGCTGGTTTCCCCTCAGGAGTGTTATAATATGTCAAGATGCCGTTTCTTTTTTTGATAAAAAGTTCTGCCTGTGAGCATCTCTACAGCAGTTTTCAGTGGTTAAAAGGAGATACCAAAAAAACTGAGTATTAACACCAAATATGTCATCCTGTTTCAAAATACATTGCTTATGAGAAATAGTGTCTTTTTGAAA
This sequence comes from Pandion haliaetus, assembly GCA_013401275.1. Lineage (NCBI taxonomy): Eukaryota > Metazoa > Chordata > Aves > Accipitriformes > Pandionidae > Pandion > Pandion haliaetus. The sequence continues at coordinate 3,864 of VYZV01031556.1, read as the reverse complement.
GTGCAAGACTAAGAGATGACAGTACACTGTCTCTACACTGTATCCTGACCAGTCTTTACAAACACGACACTTAAACAAAAACTTAACAATAGCAGAAAATGAGGTTACTAAATTTGAAGACTTCTAT
>VYZV01031554.1:693-13243 GCA_013401275.1 Pandion haliaetus | reverse complement strand
TGAGGAATCTTCCCCCTGAGGAAAGAAGCGGCAACGACGATGTGTGGCGAGCTGACTCAACCCCCATCCCCTGTTCCCCTGCACCGCCGGCGGGAGGAGGTAGAAAGCATCGGTAGTGGAACTGAGCCGGGAAGGCAGGAGGGGTGGGGGGAGGTTGTTCTGATGTTTAGTTTCCCTTCCTAATACCCTTGTGTTTTGTTTTTGTTTTGATTTGTAGTAAATTAAATTGATTTTGTTTTTTTCCCAAGTTGAGCCTGTCTTTTGCCCGTGACCATAAGTGGGGAGTGATCCCTCCCAGTCCTTGTCTCGACCCACGAGCCTGCCTTTGTATTTTCTCCTGATCCCAATGTGGCCAGGCGAGGGGGTGGGGGGTGAGCGAGTGGCTTCGTGGTGCTTTGTTACCCACTGAGCTGACCTGAAACCACGACAGTGGGTGATGATGAATGGGATGTGTCTTTTCCATTACAAGCAACTCTACCCTTAGAAATAAGGGTATGATAACTGAAGCAAGAAACGATGCTAAAAGTGAGTTTAGCTTAGGGAAAGACAAAAACTGATTTCTGGGATGCTAGGATATTGAGAAGGTGCAGCTCGGATCTCTTCCATCCTTTTAGAGAACACCAAGATTATGTTGATTGGGGAAATTGATCTGTAAGTTTGCAAAGCTGGGGATGAAGCAGGGGTCAAATCAGACAGCAGTGGCTCAGTGGAGCTTATTGGTGACTGGTCAGGTAGTTACAGCACTACTAGAGAGAAAGGTCTCCATTTCTCTAAGAGATTATCCTCATGATACTAGATTGCTGGGAAGCACTCTGTGGATTTGCTCTTGTCCAGGTTTCAGTTGGGATAGAGTTAACTTTCTTTCTAATTGCTGGTATAGTGTTATGGTTTGGATTCAGTATGAGAAGAATGTTGATAACACACTGATGTTTTCAGTTGTTGCTGAGGAGTGTTTGGACTAAGTCAAGGATTTTTCAGCTTCTCATGCCCAGCCAGCAAGAAGGCTGGAGGGACACAAGAAGTTGGGAGGGGACACGGCCAGGACAGCTGACCCAAAGTGGCCAAAGGGGTATTCTATACCATGTGATGTCATGCCCAGTATATAAACTGGGGGAAGTTGGCCTGGGGGTGGGGATTGCTGCTCAGGAACGAACTAGGCATTGGTCAGAGCNGATGGTTTCTTGCTTTCCTCCTTCCCTCTGTCCTGGTCTCGGCTAGAATAGAGTTAATTTTCTTGCTAGTAGCTGGAACAGTGTGATTTGGAGTTAATATGAGAATACTGCTGATAACATGCTTGTTATGGGTTTGTGTGGCATGGTTTTTGGTTTTGTTTTTTTTTTTTGGTAGCGGGGGAGGGGGCTGCAGGCTTCACAGCTCTTCACTGTTCCACAACTCCCAGCTTCTGCAAAATATAGTGCATCTTTTTTGAAGAGCTTGCTACTCTGTAGATTGCAAATTCCGTGCTGCTTGTCGGATGGCATCGAGTGTTGCTCAGTGTGCTGGTGTAAATTGTAAGTCATCAGGAACTTGGAATTTAGACCTGTAACCTAAAGTGACTTGCTGGTGTCATTGGACATTTTAGCTAAAGAGCCTTGAGGATAAGGGCTTAAATTCCTTTTTTTTTCCTCCTGTCTCCCTTCTTATGCAACACCTTGTCAGTTATGTTTGTGCCTATGTTAATAGGTAACCCCCCTGGCTAAACATATAGGAGAGCAGCTATGGGGTGTTATGCCTTACCAGCTCTTTGATTTGGTTGGACCTTTGGGCAGGCTCCAAGGCATGTACCCTTCAAAGCTTTAAGAGGGCTAAATGATTGTATAAAATGGGGTTCTCCAGGAAAACTTGGCATGTTGTGTCATTGCTTGTGGGCTCACTTGTGGACTGCTGGTTCCTTTGAGGCTCAAATGCCCTGTTAAATTTTTCAGGAGTATTAACTGAATGAAAGATCTGTCTGACTTACTTTCTAGATTGCTGCGTTTTACATATGGACCTTCATTTCCTCCATTTAAAATTCCTGATGAAGATGCTGGTCTGATTCCTCCCGAAATGGATAATGAGTGTGTTGCACAAACTTGGTTTCGCTTTTTACATATGCTGAGGTATTATAATTACAGCCGTCCATTGTTCATATTCTTGCATCATTTCTATAAATTTGGATGACAAATGAAAAATTTCTCTGGAGACTGCTAAGATTAAGCACCTAAATAAAATAAAGTGTGAGAGACTTGTTGTACCAGTGCCCTGCAGCAGTTCAGGGCAAGGCTGTGAGTGGGTTGTTCAACTTTGAACTCTTTGACTCTTTCAGAATTTAAACTAGTTCATTTAATTAAAGTTTTTAGCTATTTGGCATTTTGGCAGTTCTGAAAAATAAGACTTCAATACAATTTTGTTTCTCTGAGATAGCAAACAGGAAAAGCAGAACAATAGCTCTGAGAGATGTATACTGCTTCCATTCGTTCTCCAGGATGTTAAATTTAACCTACAAAAGACTATTTTTAAAATGGGTGTATCTCTTTGTTTTTATGAAGAAAGCTATACAGTTAATTTTAACGTTCATGTTACTCTTCTTTAAACACATGACAGAATCAAGCGGCATGCTTGGTTTTAAAGATACTTGAGAATGGCATTGCATTAATGTTCTGAATGGGCAGAATATTAAGCTTTTCATATAAAGCATTATTTACTAATTAAATGTAGATAAATATTAGACTTTTTAAAATCTACTTCTTAACTAACTAAAAAAATCTGTTCTTTTTCTTCATTTGTGATAGTAATGTCAGAAGTGCTGTACTCTTCAAATCTGGAATTGCTGTTACAGAATTTGTATCAGTGAGGAAAAGTTGCTCAAACTTTTACAAGCCACTCCCTTTCTTGTCACTGTTTGGCAATATCTAATTCATCGCTTACATTTTGAGAATAATTTTAACAATGTAAGGACCTCTTAAACTGAGTTCAAAAGACCTCGTAAGTAGTTAGTATTACTGCAATGGTGAGATTATTCTATCAAGTGTATGCTCTGGTTCGTTGGATCTTAATAAAATTACTCAATGTATTTGGGTAATGCTTGAAACGAAGACAATTAAGTACTGCCAAACCAAGAATTGAAAATTGACTTCCTGTGATGGAGTAACAGCTAAAAATATATTGATATTGGATGCTGGTTTGTATTGTTATTTAAATGCCTTAAACTATTGCATCTTTAAGTATTTTTAAAGTCCTAACAGCTGTTCTTAAACTGACTGAAATATATTTTGTTCTTTTTTGTGTGCAGTAATCCTGTGGATTTGAGTAACCCAGCCATTATTAGCTCTACCCCCAAATTTCAGGAGCAGTTTCTGAATGTGAGTGGGATGACTCAAGAACTGAATCAGTACCCCTGCCTTAAACATCTGCCTCAAATATTCTTTCGTGCCATGCGTGGGATCAGCTGTTTAGTGGATGCATTCCTAGGTAATGCTTTTGTCTTGCCTGTGGGTAGCTAGGAATAGTAACTTAATCATTATTTTATTATCTTTAAATCTTGACTTCTCCATAAATACAGTCATAACAATTTATCATTTGCAAGTATATCCTGGAATTGATAGGGAAGGGACCTCAGGTTACTTTTAAATGACTATCTGTATACACAATAATAATACTTGAATGCACAGTTGTAGATGGCCTTTGTTTCAAATGCAAAACAAATAAATAAATTTGAAGTCTAAAATAAAATCAGCTATCTCTTCCCCAAACACGTCTTCTTTCTCTTTTTGTCTAATCAGCAATGCAAGTCTTATGCTTTTAGCATGTTGTGAGCACAAACCACTTTGTTTATAAATTTTGTGGCAACAGCTGTGTGTAGTGCCTGCTTTTATATGGTACTGAATTTTGAGTTATCTTTATACTACAAATACTGGTTTCACTTAGTTTCTGATTAGTGGGTGACTAGTATCGCTGGGAAGAAAAGCTGTGTTTCTTTGTGTCTGCTGGTAACTGAGTAGCTCAAATTTGAAGGGTAAAGTAGATGTAAGCACTGGCTGGTAAGTTTTAAGTAACACTATATAGCACCTGAAATCTAAAGCATTATTCTTAGTATGCTTCAGGCTTATTAAAAATTCTTCAGAGAAAACATGCTATTGCAAACTCTGAAGAGCTGCCTGTCTCCTACTGCTTTTTTTCTTAAGTGTATGCAAACAAATGTTGTCATCTGCCAGAAGTGCGAGCTGATGTAAGACTGCAGAAGACTTGAGCAGATATATCAACTGTGTTCAGAAAAAAATGGGCTGTGGAATTAGACTGTCAGCTTTTACATGTTTGTCTTTTTGGAAAAACCTGAATGGTGTAGTCCTTTTAAGCAAAGCATCTTAAGATCCTCCTGTGTCACTGAATTATAAGATCCCATTTACTAGAAATACATTCTGTGTTTCTGTAAAAATATTGCAAGGAAAAGGTTTATCAGTATTCCCCACTGCAAACAAATTTTTGTCACTATAGATTTCACTTTTGTAGGAATAGCTTTGTTTAAAAAGTGATGTAAAAGAACAAATGGTCATTTTTCTTAAGCTGTGATATTTAATCTTGAAACCTGTTGCGTCTACTGTGTTCTTCCAGATGTCTTGCCACCAGTTTTAAGGAATTTTAATGATGCTTTTTACTAACACCAGATGTGAGATTTAAAATATTCAGTAGTTTGTTAAATAATACCATAATTTGTCAAAGGAGGATAGTATATAGGCAATATATGGCCTAACCTACGAAATCAACCTCCTTGTGTTATTCTGTCAAACTCTATCTTCCTACCTATGATAATATGATTTGGCAGTCAGCACTAAAACAATAATTTTAAAAAAAGTCCAAGTGAGCATTGGCAGGTGTTCCTCTGAAGTGTCTTTTTACTGGCTGTGTAAGCTGAATGAAATTTTTTTTAAAAAGCTGTTAAATATAGTACATATTGAGGAAAAACATACTAGGTCCAAGGCTTTTGTGAAAGTGTGGTTGGTAATTAATTTTCAGTGAAGAAAATAGTTCATGATGTAAGACTCGTGAAGGGGGCATCTTGCAGTGGAGGCAGAGGAAGAAGCTGAGCAGCTGATAGCTTTGCATGGTGTATGCACCTCTGCTGGGATAGCTGTTGGTAGTGAATTCGTCTTGGACCTTAAAAATAGTCTAAGGTTAATACGTGAGATTTTTAATCCAGTAATGGTGTGGTAGTCCTTTTTGTGTTCTGCATGTGGCTGCCTGAGTCTCCATTCCCACTGGGATGACAGTGATCATGCGCAACTCCTTGTCTGGGTGCAGTTGGGGTGTGTGTGACAGTATCTGGGGCTGAGGTCTTCCACACTGGCCAGCTGTGGAGCGCTTCTGTGGGCCCCTGCCAGCCCAGACTCGCTGTAAGCATGCCGGGAGCTTTCTGCCTACATCAGCTTTTGATAGGATGTTAAATCAGGGACTTCAGACTTCGGAAGATCTCATCTAGCAAGATGAAACACCTAGGGTAATGGTAGCCCACCTGCAGTTCAAAGATGTAGACTGCAGACTGTGATGCACTTGGGCACAGGAGAGCTCTTTGTGAAACTAAAGTCAAGCTGTAGGTGTGGATGTGAGAGTGTGCTCAGGCAGATTTAGAACTGTAGTATGGACCCCTTCAGCTAAGGCTAATGGGAGATCTCACTGCCTTCTACCCCAAGTGCTAAAGCACATGGTTTTTTTTATCTCACCCTCACTGATATGTACATACATGATGTGTGCATTTGGCAAAATACTGCATCCTATTTTCTAAAAAAGTGTACCAAAACAATATGTGTCATAGTGCATACTCTGCCTTCTGCATGGGGTGTAACATTAACTGTTTAGCCGGAGTTAGTTGTTCCCTAATGTGTTATGAAAAGTACTTGGGTGCTTTAATTAACATGGGCAAAAAAAATCTGTGTCAAATCTTCAAGCACATTGCAATTCCACACTTACTTTTTCAAATGGCGTGTGAGGGTGGTGGTGTTCATTAAGATGGGGAAAGAAGTGGTGTTTGTCACTTCAAGTTTTGCAGAGGGCTAGCTGCTTCTGATTTTGACTGGGAAGAGTAGCTTTATACACAATGAGTATTTCCCTGAAGCTGGGTAAAGACTGATCTAATGTCCTGCTGCTGTCAGAAAAATTATAGCTTGCTCTGCTTTCTTACCCCATCTCTTGTACTGACTTAGTGTTTGGCTGTTCAGCAAGCTGATTCAGCTCACAAAAGCAGCACAAAACTGCATGGTGGATGGGTTTCATCTTAATTTAGTGAGCTAAGTTGGCTCTGAAGGGTCAGAGATGTCTCAGGATGGGGTGTGAGAGGTAGGGTTGGGAAAGGCAAACATGAGAGGCATCTGAATTTTCGCAGGAGTTAGCTGTTAAATTGACTCTGGCAAATGAACCTTGCCCCTTTCCCTTGGCCTGCTTCTAGACTTGGCCCTCCTGTGTGCCATTTCCCATGTTCTTAAGGTGTGGAGTTATCTAGTGTGTTTTAATCATTTGCTTGTCTAACGTTAGCAGGGTTTTCTTTTGCTTGTGCATTTATTTCTGCTAATAGTAAAAGGGGAAATATGTTTTTGTTACTACTGCTGTTCTGGGGTGTGGGGGAAAGCTAATCTATTTACAGAAGGCCCAGATGCTTAATAACTGGGCTGCTGCATATGAGCCTATGGAATTTTTGCTAAAAGCTTGCTTTATTTCTCGATCTACAGGGATTTCACGACCCCGGTCTGATAGTGCACCACCCACACCAGTAAATAGGCTGAGCATGCCCCAGAACACTGCTACCAACACCACTCCGCCCCATAACCGAAGGCATCGGGCAGTGACTGTGAATAAAGCAACCATGAAAACCAGCACTGTAAGATTTCATATTCTGTTTTTAAGTAGCTGACTCTTTTGATAGTTTCCTGTGTTAGAGGAAGTAATTTCCTTGCTTCTAGGAGCTGACCTGTTCTTCTGTTCAAATAGGTAACTACTGCACATACTTCAAAAGTGCAGCACCAACCCTCCTCTACTTCTCCACTCTCTAGCCCCAACCAGACAAGTTCTGAGCCACGGCCACTACCAGCTCCTCGCAGGCCGAAGGTTAATAGCATCTTGAACCTCTTTGGGTCATGGTTATTTGATGCAGCATTCGTTCACTGTAAACTTCATAATGGAATAAACAGAGACAGCAGCATGACTGGTAAATATTCCTAAAAAATAAATGTACACTTTTCTCCTTGTTTTATTGACATTTCCTACCTGCAAGATTAACATATGCATAATTAAAAAAAAAAAAAAAAATCTGAAGTGCTGTATTGTGGTTAACCCCTCCCAGCTGAGCTAGCACCTGTTATTAGCTGAGCAGGTGTTTGGGGGCTTTAAAATTTAAAAAAATCACTTTTTACTATTAAACACTCCCTTGCTCTAACAAGCATGGCAGTCACAATTATGCTAGTGGGGAAAATTTTATTAAGTGAAGGAAATAATGTGATAAGAGTCCACTTCCTAATCTGAAATCTGCTCAAGTATCTCTGAGCAATAGCAACCTTTTATAGTGACTCTTTAATGTTTGAAAAATTGTCAAACATCACCCCAGATACTGCACAAAGTGGTACTTCTCCTTGTTTTTGGAGAGTGTTATGAAAACAGAAGTCCTTAAAATAGCAAGTGAAGTTGCTGCCTTTCAGTGATGGTTACTACATGTTTCTGTATATGGCTTGATACCTTGGTTGTCTTCAGTCTTAACTGCTAGTTTTATTTTTGTCTGTTGTACTTTGCTCAGCTTCAGAGGTTAAATGTTTTGAGACATGACAGCGGAATTAGTGCTGTGCTCAGAGAGGCTTTTTAGCACTCTTTCTTTTGGTGATAATACTCAGAAAAGAATAAACTTTATCACTCTTGGCATTTTTCCTGTTCTTCATGTAGTATTTTGAATGTCTGCTAAACTCTTCCAAGAGATCTATCTCTCAGGAGCTCACTGGCCTAAGTAAGAAAAATAGGAAGAGGTTTGTTGTAGCAAGTTAGCTTTAAGTGGGACTTGACAGCAGCAGTTAAACTGATGATCTTCCTTGTTTGTTGTGTCACAAATCCCTGTGTGGAGGTGATGGGTTTAGGGTTTGGGATCTGTTAAAGGTATTTTTAGGTATGCAGCATATGGTTTTTGAAAGTTATGGATTTCTGTGGTAGGAGGTTTAAGTCCCTCTGTAAAAGGCCCATGACACATTACTAGAGAAATAGCTGAGCTTAGGAAGGAGTAAGGTGTGTTCAGTTGCATATGTAGCTAATATATTTCTGTATTTAATGCTTTTCAGATTGATTGGATCGTTTTAATTTTGACATAACCTGTATCTTGAGCAATTTTAATGAAGTGCTTAACCTGAAAAGGATATCAGCTGAGATGCTGCTTATGCAGCAGTGTCAGCTGTAAACAGAGGTGGTGTGATTCTAGCAGAAGTACAGTTATCCAAAATCAAAATGATTGACTTCCTTGAAGGGGTTCCAGGCCCTTCTATTCATACATGCAATGTCTTAAGTCACCTAACTGCAGTCAGAAGGTTGTAATGTTGCTAGCCTTACAGAGGGACTTACTAGCTTCCTGAAAACTAAAAACAACTATTTGGAAATCACTTGATTCTGTTCCTTCTCCATGTTCTTCAGAGCTGTCCCTAGTGAGACCAGTCTTTGCATGTCACCCATTCTGCCATTTATTAGCAGCAGTGGATCTGAGATAATCATGTTGGTGGAGACCCAGAAAACTGCTTTTCTAGTGATTTGGAAGACAGAATTAACTTACACAATTTAGTCAAGTGTTTGCTGCCCTTCCAGGATGCCATGAGTGTTGTTACTGCTGTGTAAAGTACTGGTCACAGCAATGCCATGGGAGGCTGTCGGAAGGAGAGCAAACTGAAGGTGGGTCCATACTGTTGAAACTCTACAGAGAGGCACCAAAGTCTGGTTGCCTAATTTATCCTTTTGGATAAATCTGTTTGCTTAGCCTCTGCTTTAGGTGGGAAAATGTAGCAAGACTTGTAAAGGGCTAGGCTCCTGCAGTTTCTGTTGACTTGAAACATCAGTGTCTTTTAAATCAGGTTTAAGTCCAAATTGAAAAGCTTCTGTTCTGGGAGTCTGACCTGTGAAGCCTGATGCCCCCAGGTGAAGTCTTTTCCTCCTCAGTGTAAGGCAGGAGGTGCTGTGCTGGGCTGATGAGCTGGGCTGGGAGGGTTGTGTACTGTGGTCCCTCTCCATCACACAAATGGGGCCCATCAGTAATAATCAGATCTGCATGTTGTGCCCATCCACCTGCCTCTGCTCATGATACCCAATATAGATGTGGCTTGAAGAAAGAGGACAGCAGAGAATGGACAGTTAGCTGCCACAATCCATACCTACCCTTAGGAAAGGACAAAAATAAATCTTCTTTTTGGCTGCAGGTTGCCTATACCTGTATATCATGGTCTGTTTGCTATCCTCTGTAGCCTGGTGCAGTAACGCTTTTGCCACTAGCTTGAATATTCTTACCATGTTTGACACTGCTGTTGATAATCTTTGCATTAGCTTCAGGAAGCACTATTATTTTTATGAAGGCTTTAAATATTTTTATGATTGGGAAGTGTCTGCACTTAAAATCAACTTTGCTATGCAGTATTGTCTTCCACTGGCCCATATGCACAATTTTTATTTTAGGTCTGGGACTGCAGCTGTGTAAGATCTCAACAGCTTTAAACCTTTCTAATGTTCAGTTGGTTTTAATGCCATGCAGTTAAGAATTTTATTCTGTCATAGTTCTCTGATATGATTTCTCTGTTTCATTGCTGGCTGGAGGACTGAAAGAGGTGAAATATCTTGAAAAAGAAAGAAGTGATGTATCTTGATAGAGATTACTCCTTGGTCCTGCAGAGAGATCCCCTGCCCTAGGACACCTTTCTGTAACACTGCATATTTCTGGTGTGTGTTTCTTATTCCTCTTCTGTCCTGTGACACATTCTCAATGAGAACCCCTGTGACATGATTTCTAAAGAGGTATTCATGAGCTAAATGCAAGTGCCTAACAAGTAACCCTGTGGATGAGCTGCAGTCTCAAGTTCTAGTTCAGAATTTAGTTCAGTTCTTTTAAATGAACCCTGCTGATTCACATGGACTAGCACATCGTCCTTCTTCCATCTTATAACACAAGTCTTTTTGAGCTTTAGGAAGTAAAGAGCAGTTGATCAAGGCTGATGTGAATGAGTACCTATCTACCTTTGCTTTTCTCCTTGGCCTGGAGCCTTGCATATCTTACTTCTTGAACTCCTTAATCTCCAGAAAGGAAGTCAAGAAAAATGACTGGTGGAAAAAATGTGCAGCTTTTTGTAGGTTCTGAGATGAAAAATATCTGGATGGGTGGAAGGGTAACTGAAATTGCTCTGCTTGACTCTGCTTTGGGGGTGGGGAGGGCTGACTATATAATCTCCAGATGTCCCTTCCAGCCTCAACTCTCCTCTGGTTCTGTCAATATAACTGCTGCCCCACTGTTGTTCAATTTTCTGTCATCTTCATTGGTAAAATTCTTGTACCAACCCTTGCACAATTCAGGATAACCATAGGTATTTCCTGTTTGTTTGCTGTGGTTTTATCTGTGTCTCTTTGGGAAGAGAGATAATTGTTCTCTCACACAAGATTAGCTGGAGGTCATCTGTGTACAGCTGAGTACTGGTGGAGTTTGTCACCTGGAAAGCAGTGTTCCTGTTTGCTCTTTGAGCCCCATCCTTCAAGACAGTCTTGTTGTTTGGATTCTGAGGTGAAACAGTGATCTTGCCATTGTTGGTGTAATGCTTTTGTGCCTCGAGTGTCCTGTATCAGGCTTTAGTTTCTGCACTGAGACCTTGATGGTGAAGCTTTATGGCTTTATAGCAGGCAGTTAGTGAATGTTACTCTGTATTGTGGTGAGAGAGGAAAAACGATATGTTTGAAAATCCATAGTTGATTTGAAAGGAGCTGGATCCTGCTGGTGTAGTCTTTAGAATTAGATGGCTGCATGGTATTTATTTAGCTGTTAGTGTGGCATAAATAGCTCCCAATGATTGGTACTTGAGAAAATGCCTTCATAAGAAATTTGCTATGAAGCCTTTATGAAGTTAACCCTGAATGTGACAGCTCTGGGGTGTGTGTGCATGTGCTGAATGTAATTTCATTGGCAGGATGTGTTTGTTAGACGAGCTTTGCCATACAGTGCATGCTGCTGCTAGTTGCTGTCCTCAACAACTTGAATTGGGAGAAACTCAAGAATACCTTGTGCCAGCATTTCAACAACTTGAATCTTCTAATCTGATGGGCTCATTCTCAATCCTTGTACTTAAAGAAGTCAGTCGCAAGCCTGCCAGCTGTGTGTTTTTTAGCACCTGAAGGAGTCTTACCTAGGCAGGTTGCTGGTATCTCCCAGGTGCTGTTGGCAGTGAGGGAGTCTTGGGGTATAGTTTTACCTTCCTTTCTTTTGGCCCTACTGTCATTAATACTAGTGTCCCAAAGAATGTTTCTGAGGGTCTAGGAGCAAGCTATAAGAAGGCCTAATTAGAGACATCTTGAGTGTTGCTGTGGGTCTTGGTCACAGGTCTTGATCTGACCCTGCACATTCAAAGAAGCAGCTCTTAAGAGGTGGTGGCATTTTCTCCTGGTACCTGGCTACTGGAGTCTTTCCTCTCTTCTTTCTCTGGGGATTGTTTTTGAGCTGTTGATATTTCTGGTAGTGTTCTGCCTTTTATTTCTGCTTTGGAAGATTATTGATTGAACTGGTGGTCAGGGGAGGTATGCGCAAGTATACTGGTTGTTAGCAACTTGGCTTAGGGAAGATTGAGCTGTAATACTGTCAGGAACACATGGTTTGGAAGCAGGAGTATTGCTGTAAGGAGGCTTTGCAGGTAAGTAACCTTCCCCCTACAAGGTGTACCACAAGTCACAGAAGCCTTAGGATAGCCTAGTATATGCTCTGTATACAGTGCAATGTAGGGAAATGTACTTGAGCTGGGAAGGGTTAATACATCCATTTAAAGAACTGATGTACATTGATATGAACAGCTCTAAATCTTATTAGTGTTTTGTAACTTTTTGTTCATTGTTTTGCATGGTACTTTCAAAACCATAATTTTGGACCTGAATGCCAATTTCCTATGTGTTTAACGAGCCTGCTGTATCATAAAGCTTTTAATCTATTTTTTAAAAAAAAGCTAAAAGCTTCTTAACTTATATTACAATTTCACCATCTTAAAAGTATTTTATAACTACTGCTGTCCTTTGATTTGTTTCCATTTTATTTCTATTATCTTGCAGCATCTTTTATCCAAATTCTTCTTTCTTATAACTCTTGTAAGTAGGAACCAGTAGCTTTTCCTTAATTGCGGTCATGCTTTTCTTTTTCCATAAACCCATATTTTATTTGTAAATTCATTCTCATTGTCTCTTGTAGCTTTTGCACTTTTACTTGAAAAAGACAAGTAATTTTTTTGTGTGTGTCTTTGGGGAGGATTGTTGGCAAAAGCAATTAATATGCCTGAATCAGTCCCATCTTTTCTGTACTTTAGTCTGTGATCATGTCATGAGTTTC
>VYZV01031553.1:7187-18517 GCA_013401275.1 Pandion haliaetus | reverse complement strand
TTTGCTGATGACACCAAGCTGTGTGGTGCGGTTGACACGCTGGAGGGAAGGGATGCCATCCAGAGGAACCTTGACAGGCTCGAGAGGTGGGCCTGTGCAAAATTCATGAAGTTCAACAAGGCCAAGTGCAAGGTCCTGCACATGGGTTGGGGCAATCCCAAGCACAAATACAGGCTGGGCAATGAGTGGATTGAGAGCAGCCCTGTGGAGAGGGACTTGGGGGTGTTGGCTGGTCAGAAGCTGAACAGGACCCAGAAATGTGCGTTTGCAGCCCAGAAAGCCAGCTGTATCCTGGGCTGCATGAAAAGAAGCGTGGCCAGCAGGTCAAGGGAGGGGATTCTACTCTTATGAGACCCCACCTGCAGTACTGCGTTCAGCTCTGGGACCCCCAATATAAGCAGAACATGGACCTGTTGGAGCGAGTCCAGTGGAGGGCCACGAAGATGACCAGAGGGCTGGAGCACCTCTCCTGGGAAGACAGGCTGAGAGAGTTGGGGTTGTTCAGCCTGGAGAAGAGAAGGCTCCAGGGAAACCTTAGAGCAGCCTGCCAGTACTTAAAAGGGACCTATAAGAAAGATGGAGAGGGACTTTTTACAAGGGCATGTAGTGGTAGGACAAGGGGTAATGGCTTTAAACTGAAAGAGGGTAGATTTAGATGAGATGTAAGGAAGAAGTTCTTCACGGCGAGGGTGGTGAGGCACTGGAACAGGTTGCCCGGAGAGGTTGTGGCTGCCCCCTCCCTGGCAGTGCTCAAGGCCAGGTTGGATGGGGCTTTGAGCAACCTGGTCTAGTGGAAGGTGTCCCTGCCCATGGCAGGGGGGTGGAACTAGATGATCTTTAAGGCCCCTTCCAACCCAAACTATTTTAGGATTTTATGTTTCATTCCATGATTCTAATATAAGAAAGGATGTAGAAAAAGATAATTTAATTTGCATCTTCATTTGGAAAAAAATAAATATCTGTTATAAGCCATAGCTAAGAAGTGGCATCAGAAACTGAATTTCATTTCTGATATCATAGCACTAACTCCCAGTATTTTAAGACTTCTGTGAGTACAGTTTTTCTTAATGTATTAATCTATATTGCAACACTCCCTAGATTAAAAGATTTAGTTCCAATTTAGACAATTAATCCCAAATGTACAAAGTAATGCTCTACAGTAGAGATATACATGCTATACTTGTTCAACACAAAACTCTCTGGTTTCAGGTGTTTTGCTTTTATTTACCTATAGCCATGCTAGATGTGTGTGAACTCCATTCTTCATTTAGGAGAACAAGGAAATGGGAAAAAAATCCCCATTCTGATAACAAAGGTGCTGATTTTATGCTGGAGGCTGTTATTACAGCTAAATTATTTCAGCTGACAAAGAAGCAATTACATGCCACTCAGCCTCATCTGAATTATCAAGCACTGAGAATACCTTTCTCATAACTGATGAAAATATTTGTGAAAACCACTGACTGATTTACAAGTTGTGCTAGCGAACAGTACTTGCAGAATGATTTAGAAAGGTGCCAAACTTTCTGAAATATTTCAGTTGAAAATGCTGTTAACACATTAAATACAGATCAGTTTTTTCCTGAGAAACTTGCAGTATTGTCAACAAACACAGCTAAGACTTTAGTTTCTATGCATCTCTGTTACCATTCCATCAAGATCAGTTTTGTTTTCCTTCTAATTTTGCTATCTAGCCACTGAGAAAGATACTATTCACAGATGTGAAAAACTGATACTATTTTTCATCTAAAAGTTGACAGTGCAGTTTTAGTAATTCTGTGCATTTCAGAAAAGGCTAGGAGATAGGATTTTTTTCCTGCGAATCATGTTAAAACTTGGAAAAGCCTTCATGTTTTAGTGCAATTTATGCCAATCAAATGCACATGTAGTGAAAATAAAGGTAATTACTTTTTGTGTAGTGTAGAAAATAACTAGCTCTTCTGGTTATGTGCCATAACATGGAGTGCCATTAAACTGGTAGTTGTGCCTGACAAAAGGCATTTCCCAAAACTTTTTGCAAACAGTTGCTAGGGAAATTTAAGAATTCATGTCCTCAGAGTACAAAGGCAATATAGGGACAGTATTTTTTAAATATTTCAGAGAGAATCAAAGACTCTATGAAGCTACTGTGGGAGCATATTTTCTGAGTATTAGAGACACGATAAAAGCTGGACATGTACAAAGAAGCCTTTTTTTTTTTCAGTATCCAGCTAATCTCAACTACATATTTGAAATGGATGATGAGAACCTTCTTTGAACATCAGATAAAAAACACTAATTGGCTACAAATTACTTTCAACATCAAAGCATGTTACTATAAATATTTTCTGGGTTTACACTTTTAAGGTTAACAGTAATACAACACATCCAAACATAATTAGTAATAAAATGTAATATTTAATTAGTTATGTAATAAATCATTAGAGTCTGAATTCTTAAACAATGTACAGGGATCATGTCACCAAATTCTGAAGTACAAAGAGAATGTTAAAAATGATCATAAGCCAATTCTACTTCTATTAACTCTATGGTGTGTCTTATCCTGTGTAAAATTGCAGTGTTCTTAAAATATATAACAAATAATTACAGCTGCTTAGGAAAGTCTGTCACTCTTGCAGATTGCATGGCCTGATGTTTAACAGCAATGTTTTCTACAGGCACATTGATGGTACACAAGAAACAGATTATTCTACAGGAGCAAAAAAGTCTTGAGAAGAGCCTAAGGACCTGAGTAGGTGCATGCTAAAAAATTTGACAAAGATATTTAGTCCTCCACCAGTGTTACTGATGGAACTTACTCTGTTTAAAAAATTCATGCTAATTTAGCAAATGGAGATGTTCTGAAGTTCTCAGGTAAATATAACTGGAGATCAAAACCAACAAAGAAATATTCCTTCTCATAAATAGAATGGATGAAGCCTCATTGAATATTCCTTCCCTTCAAAAGTAAGAGCAACTCTGTATGATCACTAGATTGAAAGTTTGCACCTTTCAGTGGTTCAAACTTTGGGTGTTTTATTTCTGCTTAACTTAAAGAACTTAACTTCACACTTCTTCTGAACTAATTGAACTATTTTTATATTTTGCAGAATATCCACAAAACTGATTTTTGTTTTGATATCAGAATAACTTCATATCATTCTCAAATACAATATCCAGACATTAGAATAAAACTGGAATTGATTTGAGAGCTTATTTTTCTCAATGTAATACACATTTTATATAACTATCTCTTATTAATTGCCACTGCTACTCTTAAGATCTCTTTCTGAATTACAAAACACATGCAAAAATATCAAAATACAAAGTTTCATTTATGTACTCTTTATACCAACTTTTGTTTTATAGGCATAATGGAATATAAAGTTTGACAATGAGAAGGCAGACAGAATGACCACAATTAATAAAAGGATGTCCAAGAATTATTTTTTTAACTAAAACTCCTTACTTGAGGAAATGTTACTTCAAGACATAAGCTTAATCTTTCTATTCCCAGATCAGATGAAAAGCAAATGATTTAAAATTCTACTTAATGTAATCTTAATGAAGTCCTGCTGAAAAAAACAAGAGGTTTTTTTAAAGTTCAACTAGTATCTAAACCAGTAACAATATATTTGAAGGTTGTCTTCACATTCCTGCCTTGCTGTCCACCATTCTGTAAAATGTATATATATATAAAGCATTCAAGTCATGTACCTGAGAACAAATGGTGTAATTTTGTTGCTTTCTAAGCAACATAAGTTATTGTGTTAGATAAGAGAGGTATCAACCCGAGTAACATTTCTGCTTACTTTGCAGAAAATGCAGTTATGAAAAAGCAAGACAGACCGTCTAGGTGTGGCCTTAGTGAACTTAACTGACATTTCCCTTTCTCAATTTTGGTGTTCTACACGCTTGGTCAATTTTTCTTTTATTCAAGGACTTTTCTGGGTGAGAAATTGCAATAGTTAAAAATCCAAAACAATTTTATTTTCTATTTATTTACTTCATACAGTGTAAACCTTTCTGTGAACGCTTATTCCGGATTGAAAGTGATTTATGTGATGTTTTCTTAAACCACTTCACTAGCTTAGCTTCTCTGAGCGAGTTTTACCTTAGGGAAAGCCTGTGGCTCTTCAGCTGTAAACTGCCAAGAGGGCAGCTCACCCCTCTCCGTGACATTACGCGTACTCCCGACAGGCCATCTGCACTGGCACAGCCTGCCAAGGACAAGCGGTCTCCCCCAGCAGAAAAAAAACAGCCAGAGCCCCCGCAGAGGCTGCGCTACCCGATGCCTGGAGCCACTCACCCAGACCAGCCCTGTTCGGCGGTGGAGGTGCGGGAGCAGGCGGGAGCCATGCTGGCAGGATGGCCTCGCCCTGGCGAAATAGGAACTGCGTGAATGGAAACGGAGGCAGGAGTTTCAAGTGCAGAAAGGGCCTGCGAACAAGCCAACTGAACCCAGTTGCCTGCCTTCCTGCAGCAGAAATAATAATATCATAATTTCAGGTGACCCTACTGAGAGAAGCAGGTGTCAGGACCCTGAGAACACTAATAGGCCCTAATTGCCCTGAGCAGGCCCACCTGGGACCTTCCCACACACCCTGTCCATCGCCCCACGGCATCCATTTCAGCTCAGCTCTACGCAGCTGTAGGCACCCAGATCTGGTCTGAGCTATTCTGTAGATGTGCCTGTTGCCAGTCCTGCCTCTGGTCCCGTCTCAAGAATGGACTTCAGCCCACACTGTAAGTAATTTTTCTCTTTGTATGGACCCCTTCTCTATATGTTATAGCTTTGTCTCTGGTCCTGTCTCCTGCTGCTTCTAACTCACTTCCACGGATGGACCCGGGATGTGGTCCGTTGCTTGCAATGCCTGGGGCTCGCGAGGGACCCTGTTACCAGCCCCGGCTCTGCCTGCCCTGTTTGGGTGCTGCAGGAGCGTGCCCAGCTTGGCAATGGCACTGCCTGCACTGGGATTACCCTTAGATCCTGCTTCATGGCTCCCCTCGTGGAGCAGCCTTGCTCTTGCTGCTCCCTGTTAACGGGGTCGATCTTCCTTATGTATTAGGGTGTCCATCAGCTGTTCTAGACTTTATTTGTACAAGGGGTTAAGTGTTCCTAAACTTACTTGTGTCGAAAAGAATTGGTTTTCACAAAGCTTTGTGTATTTTCCTTCAAGACTTGTTTTTCTTAATGGCATTATGGATATACTCTTCACATCTATCACAGAAGGGTGAAACTATTTAAAAAACATCCAACCAATTTAAATCCAATGAATAACTTACTGAAAGTGCAAACACTTAAATACTTCCTCAGATAGACTCCAAATGTTACATGGACTTGTCTGATGTATTTGTGGAATAAAAAAGTAAAAACAAAGCACAGAAATTTAAAGTAATAGAATGATATTAAAAATGCTCATGTGCCATTTTCCTCTTGGACAAAAAGATGAACACTGAAGAGCATCATAAGTAGAATAAATTAATGTCAAACTCAAAAAGCCTCTGGAAGGTCTACATTGGTGATGAGCCTTAATACTGCTATTTGTTACTTACACGTGGGTAAAGCAATGATGGATCAGTATCTTAGTATGTGAGGTACAGTATGGATTCAGAATAAAAAGATTTTCCAAATCTTAACTATACAGTCAATATTGTATAGATACAAACCCTCAAGAGAAACCAATGAGGTAGTATTGCCTATCTACTTAGAGTTCTCAGCAGCTGTCTTCACATTTTTGTAGGCATCTAAAGAAACAAGAATTTTAATGAAAGATGTGTTTGGATAGAGACAGCACTTTTTCAAATACTTCCAGGAAGAGCTTCTTTTAAACCAGAAATGAAGTACAGTGGTATTTGTTTAGAAATACCAGTCATTGTGAAAGCTGGAATCATTTGATGCTGAAGACTGGTGTTTTGAGGTAGAATTAACACAAAGATATGGAAGAAGGGATAAAGAGGGAATGACTTTGAAGGTGAACAGAATTATATTATGTCTGAAGCACTGAACCAGGAGAGGGCAATATAGAGGGTCATCACATGATCAAAAGGATGGGATAATTTTGTTGAAAAATTTACTTAATTTTTAAAGATCATACTGCAAACTTCCAAGTTTGACATAGGCCAAATTCTCTTGTAGGCAGTGGAGAGTACTCCATGCATCTACAGTTTACGGTTCAAAACGAAAGACTGTGGCACATGATGTCATAAAGTATTCGTTTTTACTGTGCAAATACCCAAGCCTTGGATTTAATATGAACTTGTTTTTTACCAAATCATATCATGCTTTTCATGTTGACAAATCCCATTGCAGTGCCTAAGAGGTCCCTAGCTAATGGAATGTAAAGCATTTGAGAAATGCTGATAGACATCAGATCAATCAATCATCTAGGCAGAGGAGACAGCTATGTAAAATTTTGCTTCTTAAATTAAAAACTGATTCTAATGTTATATCTAAGAGTACCCAGGGATTCATTTATTAGCAGGAGAGAAACCAAGCTGGTGACTGGGAACTCATGGCTTATTTGCAAATCTATGAATCCTAGTACACAAAGTATGATAGTTCCCCAAAGACATACAGAGTCCTGAGCAACAATAACTTCTGTTTTACTCTTTAGTTTATTTACTATTGCCTTTGATACTTCATCTGAAAGTGAATTTACTATTTATGAAGAAAAATGAAGTGCATCTGGATATGTAAAGAAGTTGAATTATAGATAAATGACATAGTAAACACACACACAAAAAGAAATGAGATAAGAATAAGTGTGGTTTTTTAGTATTACACTGAGATACTCTTCACTGATTCATAACATGCAGTTATGGCTGAACTTCAAATCTGTTCTGTGCTGGAAAATATCCCAGGATCATAAACCCTCGGAGACTCTATGAAAATGGAATTGCTAGGGTAGTGATAACATTTTTATAAGTTTAAACAGCCTTTTATTAATTGTTTGTGGTTTATACTCTCTGAAAAATAAGAGTTCAATATATTCAGTATATGCGATAATGAGTTACACTAAATAAGTAATATTGTGAAATTTCTTTTTTTGAATTTGCTTCTATGGGAATGCTATTACATATAGCCTCATTGGGTGATAAAATAATAATAATAAAAAGAGTATTTTCCAGTAATATATAATTTATATAAGCAAGTCCTCATGTTCACAGAGTCACAGAATGGTTGAGGTTGGAAGTGACCTCTGGGGGTCATCTTGTCCAAACCCCCTGCTCAAGCAGGAACACCTAGAGCCAGTTTCCCAGATGGCTTTTGAATATCTCTACGGGTGGAGACTCCACAACCTTTCTGGGCAACCCATGCCAGTTCTTGGTCACCCTCACAGCAAAAAAGTATTTCCTGATGTTCCCACAGCACCTCCTGTGTTTCAGTTTTCCCACTGCATCTGGTCCTGTCACTGGACACCACTGAAAAAAGCTCAGCTCCACCTTCTTTGCACTCTCCCTTCAGGTATTTATATACATTGATGAGATCCCCCCCGAGCCTTTTCTTCTTCAGGCTGAACAATCCCAGCTCCCTCAGCCTATCCTCATAGGAGAGATGCTCCAGTCCCTTAGTCACCTTAGTGACCTTCGTGGCCCTTCACTTCAACCTGATGTCCATCAGGACCCCCAGGTTCTTCTCTGCAAAGCTGCTTTCCAGCTGGTGAGCCTCCAGCATGTACTGGTACTTGGGGTTATTCCTCCCCAGGTGCAGACTTGGCACTTCTCTTTCTTGAACTTTGAGATTAATGTCAGCCCATTTCTCCAGGCTGTTGAGGTCCCTCTGGATGGCAGCATGACCCTCTGATATATCATCAACCACTCCTTTCAGTTTTGTGTCATCAGCAAACTTGCTGAGGGTACACTCTGCCCATCAGTCAGATCATTAATGAAGATGTTAAAGAGGACTGGACCCACTGATCACCACCCTCTGGGCCTGGTTGCTGCTCCATCACCTTCATAAGGATCAAGGAGAGGCTGATGTGTCTGTAGTTCCTCCGGTCTTCCTTTTTGCCCTTCTTGAAGGTAGGAGTGACACTTGCTTTCCTCCAGTCTTTAGGCACTTCTAATCAACATGATCAATTGAACTTTATCGACAGTGACCTCGCAATGACATCTGCCAGCTCCCACAGAATTTGTGGGTGCATCCCATCAGGGCCCGTGGACTTACGTATATCTAGTTTGCCTAAGTATTTCCTTACCTGAGCCTCCCCCACTAAGGGTACGTCTTCCTTGCTCCAGACTTTCCCTTTGCTCTCCACTTTGTTGGAGTTGTTACTAGTACAGACTGAGGCAAAGGTGGCATTCAGTACCTTGAACTTTTCCATGTCCAGCATCATCAAGGTCCGAACTCATTGAGCAATGGGCCCATATTTTCCCTGCTCTTCCCTTTGTCACCTGCATACTTGTAGAAGCCCTTCTTGTCTTTCACATCCCTTGCCAGATTCAACTGCATTTGGGCTTTGGCTTTCTTAACCATATCACTGCATGCTCAGATAATGTCTCTGCGTTTCCTCTCAGGTTACCTGTCCTTGCTTCTGCTCTCTGTGTGTTTCCTTTTTTTGTGCTTGAGTTTGGCCAGGAGCTCCTTGATCATCCATGCAGGCCTCCTGGCATTTTGCCTGACTTCCTATTCTTTGAGATGAACGGCTCTTGAGCTTGGAGGAGGTGGTAGGCTTTCTTAGGCCCCTCTTCCCTCCAGGGCTTTATCCCATGGGACTTTTCCAAGCAGATCTTATACCCCACTGTATTTTCCCTGCAGTAGATATTGGGGTAGTTTAAAGCCCCCATGAAGACCAGAAAAGTACAAAATAAGGGTTGAAGTTTCAGCAGCGAAATGGAAATGCATTAGATTTTGTATAGGTGAGCCAAGTACTTTTTCTGTTTGCTTGTAGCCAGACATTTAGTTGTGCTATCTTAATGGAATTTAGGCCACCTCAGGGACAATGCTCTGTTTTGTTACACATTTATTAATAAATGAGCATGAAGAGGAAATATCATCTTTTATTAAATGTGTATTCAACTGACCAAGAAATTATATACTCAACTCAAACTGAGGACAACAAATCTGCAAATGTATATATCACATACATAAATGTGTGTATACATGTACATGAATATAAGCATATTTGAAATAAAAAAGTTAGTGCTGAAATGATAAAAGTGTAGCTAGCCAGAATTTCTAATGAAAAATTAGCACTGAAGTTATAATTACTTAATAGGTCAGCACGTTGGTAGTGACCCAGAAAGTTTCAAATACATGTGTTATCTCAGTGGGTTAACTGGCACTTAGAATTCTAGTACTGCGCCTGTTCCCTGAACTGGAGCAAGAGCCCTCAGCAACTTGGAAGAATAGGCTGTAAATTAATGATTAGTTAGTACAGATGACACTGTATACTATACTATTTATTTTTGTCTGTCTTAGTGGTAGTATACTAAGCATATAAAGGTAGAGGAGTATTCAGAGCACGAATGCTTGTGCTCGATGATACAGACTAAAGGCTGGGAATGCAACACTTCAGTATTGCTGAATCCAAAATTATTTTCTGCCTCCCAGGCATAGTCTGAGTATCAGGGTATTCACACACACAAAACAGAGAATTAAGTCAAAAAGGAATCGTGTTATTAGCTTGTGTGGGATTCATCTAACCTAATGCAGAAATCTACAGGATGAGCTATCCTAGACCAGATGTCTAAGATAAGCAGATGCCCTGTGTCTCCTGAGTAGAAGGGGAGTCTGAACAACTCACTGAAATGTAGCTGTTTATATTCCATACATGCAGAGAAATGATACTGCTGATCTCATTCCTCCCCATGCTTAGATTTCCCTGTTCTCTACCAAAACATTTGTTCTTCTCAGCCTGTGTATGTCTAAATCCATGACACCTAAGACTGCATAACAGTGAAATTAAAATAATACAATTAAAATTGTGTTTTGGAACTTGATCAATTTTTTTTGCAAGTGGCATCAAAGCTCATGCTCAGAATTGTACATTTAGTGGAGGGAAGGTCAGCTGAGGAACAATTTGGAGACACAATCTAAGAGTTTCCATGCAAACGCAGTTAAAACTCATACGTCATACAGTCAAATATATACATATATAGGTAACTGTTATTAAACAATCATATAAACATCACTTATGTAGAATTGGACAATCACATCTGTAGTACAAGGCACTTCAAAAGAGAAAACTTACCTTTGAACCCAGCAGCACAATGACATGAAAAGTGACCGATTAAATCTATACAGGTAGCTCCATTTTTGCAAGGTGAACTTGAGCATTCATTAATTTCAACTTCACAGAAGGGTCCTTCATATCCAGGCACACAGTTACAGCTGTAATTATGCAAGTGGTCCTGGCAGAAACCGTATTCAGAGCACTGGTTTCCAATGCAATTGTCTACATCATGTTCACAAAACGTGCCAGCGTAACCAAGGGGACATATGCACCTGTTATTGAAATGAGAGGAGAAAAAAACCCCAGAACCACCAGCCTTGAATATATAGGTCAATAATGACTAATAACGTTAACAATATTTTCACTTTGAATTACTCACAAATTCATTGCAATTTTTTTTCAATCTTCTTTCTTTACCTTTAATTAGTCACTAAGTAACTTTCTTTCACAGAGACTGCTTGCAATAATTAAATGGAATTGCACAACAATCAAAGTCTTAGCTATTTAGATGGGACAAACTAGTAGCTATATAGCTTTTAATGTCAAGCTTCTGATGTCAATATTCAAATAGAAAACTGGTATAAACTGTGAGTATTATGCATTTTAAGAATTTCTTTTCTGAAAATTATTAGTTGCTTGCTACAGTATCACTAAGGGAAAAAACAATATTACATCCTGCTTGTTCTGGACATAAAATCAGTATAAAAATGCTTTTTCATTACAAACAAAGACTGCAATTTCTGTCTGTAACTCAAAAAAACCCAATTTATACAATTTTATAGAAATTGAGCAGGATATTTTTTCCCCACAATATAAAATGACTTATAAATTGTATAGGACTGGAGATGACTTTTTTATGCTTCCCTTTCTCCCTTTTTTTTTTTTTTTTTGTTTGTTTTTTTGATGTGTGAATGAGAACAAAGCTGGATTATCTCAGAGCTAATCCACATCCCTTGGCAATATTTTCTTTGATTGATCCTCTCCTTATCATGTCCAGAGGTCTCCTCACATGGGAGGAGACAATCTTACAATAATCTTACATATTCTTGATCCATAGAGATGTTAGTTCTTTCTAGCTTCTAGATAACATGTTAAGGAAGCCTTGACTTTTGCAATTTTCCCTACTGATCTATCCATTTAGCAGAAAGGATATTTTTTTTTTTTTTTTAAAAA
>VYZV01031551.1:171272-238816 GCA_013401275.1 Pandion haliaetus | reverse complement strand
CCCCTGCCCCTGCCACTGCCTCGATCGCAGGCCGAGACGTGGCCGGCGAGGTCTGGGGCTGCCTGCGGGCACCAGGCGAGGGCCCCGCTCCGGCCCGGGGCTTGCTCGGGTGGCTTCGCGGGGAGTCCCAGAAACACCCCCAGGGCAGCCCCCCTGCACCTGGCCACGTCCGAAGGGCTGTGGCTGTGGGATAATACCTGGGTGCGGTGACCCCCGGTGTCCCCCAGTGTCGGGGTGGCAGGCTGCCCGTGGGTAGAACCCGGTGGGTCGTCAGCAGAGGCAGTTCCTGCGGACACGGTCACGTAGGGCGGCCCGCGTGGGTTAGGACATGTGGGAGATGTTCTGCGCTGGGTGAAGGTGCGTGGGCCACGGTGCGCTCCGCGTGCCGGGACAGCCACGCAGGATCCCCGTGACGGAGCAAAACCATGGTGCGGGGAGTCTCTGCTGTCCCACCGCTGCCCCGAGGCTCGCAGCGGAGACCCTGTCGCCAGCAGGCACCGGCCCACTGCCCTGTCCGGGAGAGCCGATGCCCTGTGCCAGGGTCCCCGTCAAGCAGCATCCCTCCGCTAGTCTGCGAGTGGGGACAACGTTGCGCAGTCGGTGTGGCGTCCGTTGCACCTGTAGACGTGGTCAGGTTAAAGAGCTGTAAGGTCAGTTGTAATGCGTGGGCATCAGTTGTGAAAACTCAGGATACGGGCACAGAAGTGAAAGAGGAAAGAGCCTGAGCTGGTCAGTATTTTATAGCTCTCTACCTCTGGCATGAATAAATGTAAAAGCAATGCACAGTATCCCAAATCACAAGGCAGGAGACTTTTTTAAATAAAGGGCTCCAACCCGCTGCAGTGCATACAAATATTGAAAGGAGAAGAAATAAATGGAAAAAAATTACATTCATACTTTAAAAAAATAGTAATTTCAAAGTCCAGCCTACGGTTATATCATGAGACCGAAAACAAAGGAAATGGCGGTTCTGTTGTTTTTCCAAGGCTTTTCTTTGTAAAGCAAACTGCCCTCAGACGTGGCAGGCAGTTCCGATCTCAGCAGGATTTGCGTTTGTGGATGGGGCATGTTTAAGGACTTTCAGTAAGAGGGAGTGAAGGATAAGTTTGCAAAAGGACTGTTAAAAGGGGAAAAAAATGAGTAGCTCTTTGGGAGTAAGGAATCTTGGAGTTGAGATTAAACTTAAATAATACCTTTGGTCTGGAAATAAAAGTTTAAGATAAACCACAAACTGTGGGTTCATTCACCACGCTGGCACTGTTTTTTCAGTCTTACTTGCGTTCCTTCCCTTGCCGTTCCTGACCATCTCGCCCAGCAGCGGGAGCGCTCAGCATCCCGCTCCAGCGCTCCATCCTGGCATGGCCGGGCTCCCCACTGCTGGGACTCGGCCACCGTGGCCAAGGGCTGTGCTTTGGGCGTTTGGTCGGGGCGAATCCCCCGGGAGTCAGCCCAGGGGCACAGCACGTCTCAGCTGCAGCTGTGCAGGGGGACCCGGCGGTGCACGCTGGTGAGCACTGAGCCCCCCCGGGAGCTGCAGGGAAGCACCGTCCTCTGCAGGTGGGAAAGGCCAGGCAGCCTTTTTCCTCATAGCTGGGCACATCACCGGCAGGGTCCAGCCCTGCGTGGGGCGGGGAGAGAGACCCGAGACGTTCCTCAAAGCTTCGGCTTCACGCTTACGAGTTACGACAAAGTCATTGCTGTTTTGGTACGGTCAGGCATTCCCTCTGCTAACTCTGTGCTTTGGCTCTCCTCCCTGGCAAGTATAAATGTTCCAGATAGTTGAACAGATTCCTTGACACAAGACAGCTGCTTTTGTAGGGAGGAATTAATTTAATCAAGGCTACTCCATCATTAAAATAATCTGAAGTGTCAGATGGAAAAGCACAGAAGCGAGCTGACTTGAAGATGAAAACTCAACATTTTTTCCAGCCAGAAGTGTCCCAGAAGATGACGTAACATTATAATAAGTCACTCTGGGTCTCCATGTAATACTTTAGTAATGTAAAAAAAAATATTGTCCAAAGAGAAGTCTAAAAGCCTGGCTGGCTGGCTTGATAAACTGTATTTCTTCCCTGGAGCATAAGGCACCATGCAGATGTCAAAGACAACACAGTGGCCCACGAAGGGCAAGATTAGACACGTGTGGTTGATCCACCATGCAGAATACAAGGGCCCTTTTTGGCTGAAAATAGCAGAAAATAGTGCAAACGGGTAACACAAAAAGCCATCAAGCCCTTTTGCCACAAGGCAGGATCTGCTATGTCTTAATTACTTGGTTAATTAATTAATTCTCCATCATACAGCACCACAGCATACTCTTCATGGGCAACCAGCATGAATATGGACACAGCCACTGCATTAAACAAATCAAGTTGACATTTGTTTAAAGAAACCTGTTCTGTGCATAGAAGGGGACAACAGCAAAG
Organism: Pandion haliaetus; assembly: GCA_013401275.1. Lineage (NCBI taxonomy): Eukaryota > Metazoa > Chordata > Aves > Accipitriformes > Pandionidae > Pandion > Pandion haliaetus. The sequence goes on along the minus strand of VYZV01031551.1, from coordinate 236,390 downwards.
TATTTAAGCGTGAACACAAACAGAAGAAGGAAAGACCTAGTGATTAAGGATCTTACTCAGAAATTGGTAAGTGTATTTGTGTGTATATGTATAAAATGTAACCTACGAATATAGCAATGGTGACTCTAGGATAGATATATATTTAACTTGTAGTGACCTGCCAAAAGACCAGGATACCTTTCCTTGCTGTCGTTGCAGCCGTGCACACAGCCGCCTTTTGCTGGGGGAACGGCCATACACACTGCTGGGGGGGCGACTGCTCAGTTTTGTGACCCCAGAGGGGTGACGACCCTGTGGTGCCAGGTCTGAGAGCCGAGCCGTGTCCCTGCGGCCCCTTTGGGGCAGGGGGAGTTTTGGCAGCACGACGCCTGCTTGCGGCTGCGGTAGCTCAGGCTGCTCCATCGTTGAGTTCTTGAGGGCTGCCCACAGTAACAGAAGCTATTTTAAATGAAATACACCTCAGTAGCTTAGATCTTCCTTATTTGACTTTTCACTAACTTTAATGCTTTCCTCCTGAGCACAAAAGCACCAAGCTTTCTGCAGCCCAGCATGATGTTCAGGCAAAATCTGGCAAATGATCCTTGATGAAAGCAAATGATACAAACCAGGAAATCCTGATGGAAAAACAAGTGGCGGGGGGAGAGAAGAGACTTGCACAGAGAACAACTGCATGGGCTCTTGCAGGTTAGCAGTCCAGGATGCCTCCGTGCACTGCAGGCATCGAGGTGTCCATCGTACCGAGGTGGTTAAAATGTCGTCAGGCCCATTGCCCTGCAGCTGCGACAGTTTGTGGCTGTGGCAGGAGTCCCCTCCTGGACTTCTGCCCACAAACCACTGGTCCCAGCTGCGACTTTCCTGGTGAGGAGCTTGACTCCTCGTGGGCAGGGCTGTGCCCAGCTGGCGCTTCCAGAATGGCGAGAGCTTCTCAGCAGGTCCCTGGGGCAGTTCCTTCCCTTCTCCATCCCAGGAGCCCAGGCATCTCAAACGTTACCGCTGTCTGAGCGTGCTGGCTCTTTCCATCTAGTTCACATCATATCTTCGTACACGTTCCCAGCTATGAAGTCACATTTTCCTTTCATCCATACCTACCAAATGCTAATAAACTACTAGAACAGTAGTGAATTACTTGTGAATGATTTGTTCATTAAGATACTAAGTTCCATAGGACATTAATTATCTTAAGTAAGGGTGATATGATAAATCTCTCTCTCTCTCTCTCTCTCTCTGTGTCCTCTCTGAGGTCCTGCTGGCTTTTGAATCTACTAATTAACTTTAATTGAATTTGACAGAAAGATACATGACTTGAGGACATTAACTACCCAAGTGGAGGAAAGAAAGCCCCAGCTCTGCACCCCGCTGAAGGAGAATGCTCAGCTGCTCTGTTAGCAATCAGAGAATCCACACTGGCGGGCTGTGACAGTGGCTCAGCTGCACAATGCACTTCCCCGGACCTCTACCCTGTTCGGTGGGGGTACCTGGCACCGGGGAACACGAAGGTGCAGACAGCCGTGCGTTCCTCTGGTCACGGGGCTACTTGTTTTGCTTGGGTTTCTGCTGCTTTCCTTGCCAGCTGCTGAGCGGTGTTGGGCAGGCGCCGGACGCTGCTCCAGGCAGTGACTCGCACAGCGGGAATCTGCGAGCCGCGAGGATGGACGCACGGACGCTGGCCACCCTTCCCTGGGAGACACTGGCCAGGCGCAGCCCAGGCAACCTGCAACCATAGCTCGTTTGATCACTTTCTGGAGTCTTGGTTAATAACGCAGTCCCTTCCAAATAAAACCTTAACTCTACTTAGCAGGTATTTATGACTGCTGGGAAGAATTTTTTTTTGTCCGTTCAATGCTAGAGGTGAGGTTGTATTGACATGCAGCATTGCAGAAGGTCTCAGACATCGCAGCCTTCGGCCAGCACGAAGCCATCCCAAGCCCCTCGGGTGGTGGCATGGCACGTTTGCCTCCCTGGGCAGCAGCGCAGGTGCCACAGACCTGAACCTCTGAAGTTTTCCAAGTGAGCCTTGGCAAACATTAGCCCTGCAGTGAGGGGTGGAGTCGATTAGTTGTGTGTCAGCAAATGTTTGTGCTGCAGAAACAAACATCTGCCATCCGCATTGCTGAGAGCCTGCTCCTCAGTGCGATCCACAGTTTGCCATTGAGTCGCTTTCCAGAAAGAAGTTGTTACCATAATGAAGTGGTAGGTATGTGCACTGCACAAACACAGATGAGTCGTACAGGATGTTGGCAAATCACAGATAAGCCTCAAAACTTGAATTAAGACTTGGTTCTCATGTAACTGTCATGAGAGAGGAGTTTCACCTTCACTGTGCTTGTCGTGAACAGTCTGGTCCATACATCACTAACTGTAACCTCCGTGGTAGGATATCTTATTTCTCATATTATGGAAATTCAGTCAGTAAAAACTTAGGAAACACTGAATTTAGAATCCCCTGGTAGTTCATGTGTACTGCCAGGGTATTTGGTGATTTCCTTGAAGTCTCCACGCACAGCAATTATACAGTCAGATGAGAATGGAAACTTTGGCTTTGAAAGAAAAGTCTATGGTCGTGTTCTGCAGGAAAACCACAAAGCTGTAGATGTAGAAAACTGGGAACTATCGGGCAATTGTGAGTTGGACATTTTTAAATCTTAAGATAAGAAACTAAAGTCTACATTTCTATTTTGCAAGGTTTCTGGATTTTTAAGCAGACCTTGTTATTCTGGCGGGGGGGGGGTGGGATTTTTGGTGCATGGTGGCAAAGCTCTATTTTTAGATGGCTGTTTGCGCAAAGTATGATTGAGAGCAGTTCTCCCCAAAATGGAGCTGGTTACATAACAAAAGATTAGAATAGCCGTTGATGTTTATTTTTTGTTATAAATAATGACCTAGATTCACTGTGGCTCTCGTGAAGTACGCCACTGTTAGGTGACGTATGCCGCCGTTATGTGCGCTGCAACACGAGGGGTGCGAGGAGTCCAGCGAGGGCGGCCGGGGCACCCGCGTGCGAGGGGGAGCACGCCGGAGCGCCTTCACCGGGATTGGGAATGGAAATAGCAGCGGGGCTCGGTAATTTGCATAGAGGTCATGTTTTGCTAATGTGTGTCTTGTAGAAGCAGACAGCATGTAAAAGAGGATGGTTAAAACCTGACCCAGCAATGTTTTTAAATTTCAAATTGCGCATAAAGTATGCATTAAATTAATTAGGGAATTCATTAAGAAGAGAAGAGTAAAGAAACTAGTTAGCAGTGTGCAACATTTAGTAATGTAAGCCATTTTCTATAATTGTTATATATAATTTGTCCCATAACATTATCCTTTGATAAATTATTGCAGCATAATATGATATATGTAGCTTATTAACAGTTTCATTAATTACTATTAGAGGAAAGGCACTCTGAAATCTGGTACACATAAGAACAAATGTTGAAGCAGATGGTAGAAATCAGTGAAACGCGATCAGTTGCTGAACCCTTTTACCTAATTACATTATTACATCAAAATAGTTAAACTAAATTTGTCAAGTTGTCGGCAAAGAGCTGGGATGTTTGGAGCCGCTGCCACGGTGTGGGGATCACCCCCGGACCCTGACTCCCCATGGGGCGCAGGGACCCTCTGGATGTCCTCCACTGGCTCCAATGCCCCTGCACCCTCCCTGGAGCTCCCGGCAGACCTCAGACCTCGCCACCCTCACCCCTCACCGGCATCCCTGGTCGGACTCCTCCTCCTCCTCCTCCTCGTGGCCCGAAGAGCATCCTTTCCTGCGCCGTTCTTGGGCAGCCTCGCCGTGCCTGGGCGTGTGTCCCCGGCGCTGCGCAGGCACAGGTCTGGGGTCGGCAGCTCTCGTGGGGTTTGGTTCGCTGGGTCAGGGATGGTGAAAAGGCTGTGAGCAGCAGGGGAAGGGTACGGGGATACCCAGCTCAGCTGTGCGGGAAGAGACAGACTCGCCTGCTAGAGAAGTGGTGCTACCCACGGCGGGCAGCGATGGCAGAGGTCGTTTGTGTTCTTTGAACTTCTCTCGGAAGAAAATCAACCTCGATAGACAGCACTCCGCAAGTACGAGTGCATCAACAGCAGCAGCCCTGGCGGGGTGATTTGCTGATTCTGAGTTTCGGAAGGAAAGACTCCAACTTTCCAATGGACTCCTTTGCATGGAGGAGGAGATCCGTTCACAGGGAAGCGGAAACACTGCAGTGAAGTGAAAGCAGCTTTTGCAATGCCTGGCGGTACCAATGCAAAATGGCTTGGTAGCCCCTTTGTCCAGTCCATAGCACATTGCTGGGTTTCTTCCTTTTCTTGACACAAGCCCGAGATTTCCGTTTTTTTGGACCGGGAGCCATGAAAGAAAGTTTGGAAGATAAAAACAAAACCAAGCACTGGACAAACAGTGCGTAGGTCTGTTGGGGTACTTGAAGTGCAAACCTCGAGCCGTGAGCTCGGTCAGGACAGGCACCTGCATTACCGTATGCTATGAGCTAGAAAGCTTCACTGACCACCTGTCACAGAAATTTGAGCAAATAGGTTATATGTACTGCTGCGAGAGTAAGAAGTGAGGAATCCCAAGTGTGGCATTAATGCACCGAATATACTTTGTTCCTGTAGGTCCCAGATGCCAAATACACAGTACATTTCTGCTGGTGCAAACAGATTTACAGCAGCCTTTTGTTTAAGCTTCGTGAATTCTTTCCCTTTATACCTGACTAAAGCCAAAGAAATACAGAACACACAAGTGTCCTGTGTCCTTGCAGCTCGACTATCTTGGCGTAACACCCCTATGAGGGTACCCTTCCTCTTCCCCCAGCTAAAGCATTAGCCAGGGTCTAATCGTCTTGTGTTTCTACCGTGCAAAGGCTAGCCTTTCCTCGTCCTGACCCGCAGAGCTTCCTAGAGGGGAAAGTTACCTTCTGCAGAGGATTTTGACACTTCAGCAACTTTGAGCTCAAATTATTATCAAAAGTGTCCAAATTTGCAAGAAAATTGCAGAAAAAAAAATATCACTTAGAATCGCTTCAAAATAGGGTATATTTCAAACAACAGAATATAAGAGAAATTACTTTCAGAATTATTTAAGGAGGAAATTTAGAAAAGAAACAACATTGCAACAACAAGGACGTGAGCATGTGAATTTTGATAGGTCCGCTTTTATTTTTTTCTCTATGCTAAATTTTAGCAAATGTGGACAGCTTCCGGAGGACGGGGTGGACCCTGCTCCCCACCTCTCCATCCCACCCACTGCAACACTTTCCTGGGCTATTCCCACCCTGGCCCACCTTGCCCTAACCCTTCCCGCAGCCGCCTGTTAGACCCCTGCAGGGGGGAAACCTTCCCCCTTTGCCCAGGACACCCTGCACGCCCCTGCGGCCACCAGCTGCCCTCTGCCCTTCTGCCCTCTGCACATCCTGGTCCCCATCTTTCCTTCCCGACTCTCCAGCCGCAGGGGATACCCCAAAGCAGCATTTGCAGCCCTGCCGGCGGGGTGGCCCCCAGCCCTGCCGGCGGGGCAGACCCTGGCCGTTTGCTTGAGGCGGCTGCTCCTTCTGCGTGCCGAGGATGGCGGCCCTGCCGTGAATGCATTAGCAGGAGAATTCAACCTTTCATTCTCAGCCTGATTAATGCATGGACAGATCCAGATTTTTGTAAATATATACTTCTGTATGTGCTCAGCTGACGGGGCAGGGGGTTCGAAGCCTGTTCAAAATAATTATTTAATATTTGAGGTACTTGACAGCTCACCTCAGCTATACATTATTTTCTCTGTCTCCTGCCTGAAAGGCTAAAACCATTAGTAAAGATACCAAAAGCACTGGTTCTGTAGAACCAGTTACAGGTGTGCAATCATGTACACCTTTGTTTGCCGGTGACAGTGGACGTGAGCACCAATGGCAACTTTCCTCTAATATTTGCATGAACAGGACCAGGCACACATGGTAGTGAACAGCAAATATGAGGGGACGGGGACATGGCTGACCTGTATCACCAGTGGGAATTGAGACAAATGTCTCTAAACACTGTTTTGGGGATGGCTGGCTGGCTGCAGGCACCCTCCACCCTGCTGAGGCATTCCTGCAGCTCCTTCCCTGGGCAGCACCTGCGATGATGCAGAGAGCCTCGGCGGAGGCTCTCCTGCCCGCTCCCCCCTCCCAGCGAGCCAGGCATCTGGAGTTTTGGTGTGCAGAGACTCTTCTCCCACCCTTTGGTTTCTTCCCTGACATCTGAGTGATGTTGGATGCAACTTGCAAAAGCGTGTGAGTAAGGCAGGACGTAAAGTCTGGGGGCAGTTCTTGCAGGTGGGGAGGAAAGGCCTGGTTCTTCCCCGAGTACGTGCAGCCCATCGCCAGAAGCCTGGTACAATAAGCTTGTAGCATTGCTTATCTTTATCAATGTAAAATCAAAGATAAGAGTCTTCCTTCTGAGTCTCAGCTGACTCCTTCATCTCTCTTTGAGGGATAACATTTTACTGTTTGGGGACTGAAGCTGCCGGGTAAATATATTAAAATGAATGACTTGTATTAGTTTTGGTACACAATCTTTTAACAAGAGGGACATTTTCTTCAGTACGCTGGTGTGTGTTTGGTCCTAACTCCTGTGCCATAGCGTAGTGGGAGCAGCTCTCCATTCGTGTGTGAAGTGGGTAGGTGCGTTAAGCCTGGTTTCTCCTGCTCTCTGCACAGCATCGCTTTTCTAGTGCAAAGTGAAATGTAGGAATTCGTAATTTTTTTACCATACATATTTCTGGGGAATGCTCTTGGAAAGTTTTGGTCATTGATCTTGCTAATCCCTTCAACTAGGACATTGGCAGGAATTAAAACTAGCAGGGAGTTCAAAAGAGTTAGTTAACAAAACCAAAATGATTGGGTTTGGATGTTTTTTTCCTCAGTACTTCCCTCTCTCTGGTGATGAGCACAGGTTTGAAAACCCTCTGTGATATACTAGAGCCCTGCGCAGATTCTTGGAGCTACCCGCACTGTGAGCATCCTCCCCCCCGGGAGGAGATGCTGTCCTGAGCGCTGCGGGCAGGGCAGGGCACCTCTGCTCAGTACAGGAGTGCTGCTCCGCCTGAACGTGACCCCGGCTCCTCCGACATTGAATTAACTCTTCCCTTCGAGTTACCTGTTTCATCCCTCCTGGAAGATACTAGGCAGTGTGTGCTCTGTATCCTCAATTGCTCATGTAATACTTTAATATTTAAAAAGCACTGTAACTGGTAAAGAAACTGACAGCAGCAAATGTATATTCCTTATATAACATTTTAACATGAGGGATCACAGCAATGGATTAATCTAAAAATCCTCCATTGAAATCCAGGTTAACCAGGTGGTCATTGTGCTTGACAGTCCTGTCCTGAGAATGAGTGATGATGTTTTGGTAGTTTGATGGCCACGAAACCATACGTCACGTAAAGATAGTCAGCACGATCGCCGTAAGGCAGTCTGTCATTGTCTTGCTGAGCAATTCACATGAATGAAGCATAAGAAAGTCAAAATAATCAGCAATCTGTTGCAAGCCAGGGAAAGTAATCAGTAATATGTAATGCACTCTCCTTGGACTTGCCAATCAAAATGGTTTCCTAAGCAATTTCAAAAGCCCATAGGTTATTTAACAATGGTCTTGTTCCTGGTGCATCCAAAATAAGTCCCACTGTCCCCATCATACACCGGTGCCCGTAGGAAGGAGCAGGCACATCAGGCTGCTGCTGCCGACCCTGCTGCTTAGAAAGGAAGAAGCAAATAACCAGGACCTGATATTTTAAAGTTGTTATTCATCACAGCAGTGGCAATAAACCGAGAAACTGATCCCTCCCACCAAGCTCGGTCGGGACTAGATCTGGCATTGTAGGCTATGGACATAACGCAGGAGGATTTTTTGGGATGGTACGGGGAGGCAGCAAGGCACGAGGGCAGGCTGCCTCCTGCCCTCCGTTGGAGGAAGAACCAGCTGCAGGTTTAGGGAAACTGAAGCAAACCCACCACCACAAGTTTTCCTTCACGGTCAGGAAGGGCGGCTGGCTGGACAGGCGCACCTCGCTCGGCCGGCGCCGGCGGCCCCGGGCTCTCCTCGGGCATCCTCTGGGGCGGAATAATAATACAGCCCTAATGCAAGAGCTCGGATGGAAAATACCATTTCTCTTCCTGTAACATGATGTGTTTACCTGGTTCCCCTCGCAGGATCTGGAGGGGATTTCGGGGGAGGCTTTGGAGGACTCAGGGGTCACTCCGCACAGCCTGGGGGCAGTGACGGTGCGCCCCGCTTTTGACGGGGAAAACGAGGAGTGCTTGAGCAAGGGTGGCAGGGAGCGGCGAGCCGGTGCGGCCGAGGCCCGCCTTTCCCACCGCCGCAGGGGGCTGCCTTTTCCCGCCGGATCGTCCGCCGGGCCGCGGGCAGCGGAGCTGCTGGTCTGGGCCTTCGACCCCGGGAGGATCCTGAGGGCCCCGGGCACACGCTCCACGCCATCGCCAGACCCGCTCCCCACCTCGCCCCGCCGTAACCGATGAGGATGGAGAGGTGAGAGTGAAACGTCCAGGGACGCCGGTGTCGTCCCCTCCGTGGGATTCGCCCCGTGGGGCAGGACCCGCTGCCCGGGGCTGCTGCAAAGCGCGGGGGCTGAGGCAAGGCTCTGCTCCTGGCAGGGCTCCTGGGGGGAGCGAGCAGCACGCTGCGGCCTGCCCGTCTGCCTGCCCGCCGGCCACCGGCCACAACCCGTGAAGGCATTTGTATAAACAACAAATAAAGCAATTTCACGTCCTCGCAGCCTCTTCCTCGTGGGAAAGTCTGTCGGGATTTCATAGTGACTGAGCCAAGGTGAGCCGTGCTCTGCAAATGCAGAAATGAAACACATTTCCATATGCTTTATTAGCTGTACCAGAGAGGGTTTTGTAGCAGACTTGTAATTGCCTGTCCGCTTTCTGCAGGACACTTTTGTTTCTCATTCCACTCTACGTGAGCTGTTTCAAGCCTGTTTTACCCACCAAGGCATAGGCACAGCAATCCCGTGCCTTGTCCCTCTGCAGAGGCTGTGCTGGAGCAGGAGGTGCTTCTGCCCCTTTCCAACCTCGGTCAGGCGGAGGACGCGAGGACTCGCCCAGCCTGGGGACACGAGGACCTGTCACACACCCTGCGAGAGGTTGGCCCCTTCAAAATCCCGGCAGGAGCATCTGCCCCGAGCACCGAGCTGACCCCCCGCCTGCCCTGCTGCGGTTCAGTAAGGGCGATGCTAGAGCAGAGACTGTGGTACCCGGCCATGGGCTGGGCGGGCTTCCACATTTTGGCTTGCTTTGTCCAAAAATGTTAAACACAGTGGAAATGCTATTACTTTCCGCTTATCACTTGTCCCAAGTTTAACGATCTCTGTATTTTTCTAAGGACTTACTATATCATTTGCATTTTACGGAGGCTCTGGCTCTGCCAGGAGGTGGATTTGTGGGGTCTCCCAGGTGATGGCTGGTGCCACTTTCCAGTGATTGGGTTGAAGTGGGTCAGACCATTTTTGCAAAAGTTACTTTCAAGAGACATCCGAGCGCTAAAGCTGTTTGTGACTCTGTGTGTGGAGCCGCAACTGCTTATTTCCATGCACAAACAATGTTAAAATCTGTCACTGCCCTCCATGTGTCCCCAGCTAATACACTACCAGTGCTTAATGCCCTGACTCCTTCTCCCCCCATTATTTTCCTGAGTTGCACATCCTGCAGATGGAACTGGTGGCTTTGGAAATGACGTTCAATCATCTGTCCAGGATGCTGAGGATTTCTGCTGTTTGTTCAAATCTTCCTGATGTTCACGTCCAAAAGATGTTTTCCATCCTCCAGAGGTTGGCCAGTGTGGAAAAAGCCGATGACCCTGACGACAGATTTTTTTAAAATGCTTGAAAAGATCTGTTGCAAGGCATATTGCAAGGAGTATAAGCAGACACCACAGTGGAGTTTCAGGAGGCAGAAGAGTTTGTGGCTCTAAGCTGTATGGCCCTTGGCAAGCCCCGTCCCACACAGACAGGTTTCTTAAAGACCTGAAAGTGATTTGATCCGTAAGTGACTTAGGAATTCATTTGCGCAGGTGTTACTAGTGCTGTCACAGTCCTCGGTGCTCAGGGCCGGCGAGCACGGTGAGGGTGGGCAGGAGACGCGCGAGGTGCCGGGTGCGTGGCAGATGCGGGGCTGCTGGCCCCGCAGCTGCCCGTCACAGATGCCCACCATATGAAGTGTGCTGCCACCTACAAACGCCTCTGTCCTCCCCCCAGGCTTCCAGAAAGCTCAGAAATTCACCTCTCTTGGTAAGGCGCCGGGCAGAGTGGCCACCTTGAGTGAAATCAGGCATTTCAGCTGGCTGGGACTGGAGCTTTTTCACAGTGCACATGCATTTTGGCTCAGCTTTTAAACTAAAAGGAAAGGAGAGTCATATGGCTTAACGATGTATTTGGAGATGGTCATTTGCTCTATTTTCCACCTGAATAAAGTTAAAGGCACAGCTGAAATTAACATGTCAAATCTTCATTTGAAATGTAATCTACTCTCATGTGGATGCTATCGAATCTGTTAATAATTAGAACCTGGCACCTCAGGTTAAGCACAGCCACTAATTCCAAGTCATGGTGTTTAGCTGATTTCACAGCAGTGCTGCAAATAAGGGCACTGAATTGTTGACAGCAGATCTTTTATATACATTTAAACAGATTTTTTTTACCTCTTCCTTAATTAAAGCAAATGAGATTTAGGCACCTAGCTCCCTTTCATGCCTTTGGAAATGTTTTCCTTTAAACATAGTGTAAGCTCCATAATAGAGACTGCCTATCTGGTAATTGATTTAGTAGAATTGAAATTAAACTGAAGTATTTAAGAGCATTTCTCTCTTTTTCTCTTCCTCTGGGTTCCTGACTTTTAGCACACCCCAACTCCTGGAGGAGTCACTAAAAGCTGAGGGAACGGCTGGTCTGCATGCTGGCTGGAGGATCCACGCATCATGTCGCAGCGTGTGATTTTCTTGGGTTTTCCAGGAGAACCAAGAGAAGGCTCCTCGTGAATAGCTCCACCAACCAACAACTCAGCACCAGACAGCACAAACCTGGGGGATTTGTGAACTACTTCCACCGTGCAGATGGGAGAAGGGCTGAAAAATGAATGCACAATTATTCCACAGAAGTCCATCAAAACCATAATAAGCATAACTCACAATAAATGCCAGCTCTGCTCTGAACCCTGAACCCAGTAATTAAATGATCTCTCAGTTTTTTAAATAAGCCTATACCCACTGGGTACTTTAAATGATGCCATAAGTAATGTAAAATAATTATCTTAAAAATGTAGCTGTGCTGCTGTGAGTTTTCTCTCCAGAAGGGCTTCAGGTTAGCCAGGATGGCTGAAGGCATCTCCGGTAGGTTTGCAAACCTGCCTTCACGCTGGAGGTGGCCTCAGATGGGCAGAAGGAGAGAGAAAATGTGAAGTCGTAAGTACAAAGCATGAAAAAAACGTGAGTGCTTACTTTCTCCCTGAGCATCAGAAGGCATGTGGGAGGAGAGTGGGAGTGTGTGCACTGAGTCACCGAACATAATTTCATGTGTTTGGGTTTTATTTTAATTATCCACACCGGCAGTTTTCAGGAAATGTCCCACCCTTGTGCTCCTCCCAGTGCTCCCCGCTGGGTACCAGCACTGACGCCAGCGTCCATGGGTTAGCATCGCTGCTTTTGCCAGCCTGCTTTCACAGCAGATAGCCAGCAACCCACCTCCTCCACTGCTGGCCCAAGACATGGGCTCAGCACAACTGCGATGGCAAGGCTGGGGAAGAGACTTGTCCTTCAAGTAGTCCGGCCCTGTGCCATCCCAGAGATTTACTTAGAAGGTGAAATTACGGAACGAATGGCTGATTTATTAATCACAGGCACCTTTTCATAAAAAGGCTGCTGTATTTAACATTAGTCTGCCTTTGCAGGTGGTCTTATGCTGCAACTGTGCATGCAGGACATGCAATGAAGACTTCAGTGTCCAAGAGATAAAAGGATGGAATAAGGTACTGTTCTGCACCTGGAAGAAAGCACTGCACATTTGTGTCATTCCAGCTACAGACAGCAACATCCCAGCGATGTCTTTTGTTACAGGTACCACAGAATTACTGAGAAACCCTTTCAGCAAAAGTGCTTTACAAACGGCAAACACATTTCTTCATTTCCAGGCGCTGAGAATTATTATGGCCAGCTCTTCCTGTTGCTTTCCCTAGTGCACCAGCCTCTCCTTAGTCGTGCAAGGACCGGATCTCAGGCTGAGATCCAGCTCCCGCTATCCCGACTGACATCAGTCAGGGAGGTGAGAGGTGGGTGCACCGGCAGCCTCCCGACAGCCCCTCTCATTGCGGGGCTCCTTGCTGGATGCTTCTTTCCTGTACATTCTTGCTGGTTCACGAGCCAAAACTCAGTCTGTAAATTCTGGAAATCCCTTTTCAGCTTCAACACCAAAGGTGCAGACCAATGTCCTAACTGCTGCAGGACCGCCCATGCTGCTCCGGCAGGGACCCACGTCCCTCTGCTCCGGCAGGGACCCGTCTCCCCTGGGAGGGCAGGCGGGGGCAATCCCTGCCCCGCACGCAGAGCTGCCCTGCAACGCCAGCGGGGAGGGGGCTGCCAATTTCTGCAGCACCATCTGATGCTGTCCATTCTCGGCTTCTGTTGAGAAATCTGGCAAGATGTAGTTTTCCTTCGCTTAGCTTTCCTGTTAACCCTTTTGCTGAGGGGAGAGAACCAGTCGGAGCTGAGGAGGAAACCAACAGCTTCCACAGTGGCAAGGCAGAATGACTTCTGACTTTAGAGGGGCTGAGCTGCAGAGGATGAATGATGCTTTTGTTAAAAAAGCATCATTAAAAAAGCTGGAAGATTAGTTCTTTTAGGTTGCAAAGTCAAACACTTTAAACTTCGGAAATACCAGAGTTACTTTGCCTCTTGCTGGGGGACCTCCAAGGCATATGTAACTCATTTCAGAGCTGGGGGAAGGGGAAAATCATTAGTTAGGATCTGGAAGTCTGGGGAAAGACTGGGAAATTTGAACAAATAGGCAGCCTGGAGGATTATTAGCTCCAAATTCATCTCATCCAGGGCACTTAGGAGGTCTGGTGACAAATTCAGATTTGGTGGGGTACACAAATGATCTAAAAATGCAATTGAAAATTCAATATCATAGTATCATCTTTAAAATAAAAGTGCTTAATTCCTGAGATAAATTCATGGGTTGGGGGCAGTGACTGACCTGAATGTTTGGTGCTTACACTGAATTTATTGCTTGTGTCCCCAGAGGTCCCAGCTAGTCAGGTGGAGTTGTCATGCAAAAGCCAGCCAAACCTCAGTTCTGTGGCAGCTCCAGCCGAGGGACTGGCTTTTGTGACTGAGTTCTTGGGCTGAGCTTAGTTTTGACAACATTTGCTTAAGCTCATCTTTGCTCCATTGACCTGGTGTCTTCCGGAAAGCTCGTGGTCCCTGACATGAATGGGCTGAGACCTTCCCTGCGCCGCACCGCTGGCCGGGCTCACTGCGGACTCCCAGCTCCCCGGTCTGGAGGACGTGCAGGCAGACCCGGCAGCAGCCCAGCACCAAGCACAGCGATGCTCACGCCGCCTCTCCGTCTCCCTGGGTTTGGCACATCCCACCCAGAGCCCTGGTAGCAGAGTGGCTTTTTGGCTGCCCTCTGCCAGCTCTGCGCCGCCTCCGTCGGGAGATGGCGGGGCTCGCCGGGCAGAGCCAAGCGGGGCGTGATGGCAGCGTGCCCCCCCTGCCAGAAGGACGGGGGGAACCGGTGGCATGAAGATGGTGCTGGCTGCCCATCAGAGCCGCTGCCAGCAGCGTCCCAGTGTGAAACCAACGTACCATATGGTGAGTAGGTATGACAGCATCTGAGCGGGGTGGTGGGCAGCGAAGCGGGACCATATATGATCATCCCATGAGCTTGCGAGAGGAAGGATTCCAGGCCCAGAATATCAGTGCAATGCTGTCCTGAGTTTGTGCGCATATGGCGGAGGCGATATACTATTATGAGTCATTGAGAAATGTAATAAAAATAGGTTCTGCTACTGTGTAAAGAAAATAACAGGTACTAATTAATCTGGGTGCTCTCTATGGCACAGGGGAGCAGCGAGGAGGGCTGTGGCAGGCGGAGGACTGCCCTCAGCGTGCTGCCGAGGCGCAAGGGAGCAAAGCGAGGAGCTCCCAGCACTGGAGTGTCGAGAGAGTTGGCAGAAGGGCTGGGAAACCCTGTGTGATTTCAGCTGAAAAGACTCTTCAGATATTTTCTAATGCTATGTGTAATGCATATGCGACTGAGCAGGCATTTTTTTTTATTTCTATTCCACAGGAATTAAATTAATTTTAGAAATGGCACTGTAACTATTTTCCTGCCTCAGGGACCATTTGTTTTAAAATCATTAAAGATTTTTATATGACACTGCACTGACATTTGATGTGAATAAATTAAGGGAATTATTATAAAATTGTGTTCTTTCTTCATAGACTTCCCAGCACATATCTGCACACACGTACATTTGGTAAGGGTAGCCTGTGTAAAGGCAACAGTGTCCATGTGTCCACAAAGCCATGAAGATACAGCCCTGGGGCAGCTCTGCCGCTGAAAGTGCGGCGCAGGACGGTGTCTCCTCATCTGTTCTCAGTACCTGTGCACGTCCTTAGCGGGGGCCAAACCCGTCGGTAAGAACCCTGCTGAGCTGTGGGAATGCAGCAGTGTAAAGCAGCCATCGCAGGGGGATCGTCCAAAACTGAGACCCCGTCACTACATCCCACCTCCTCCCTCTGGCTCCGCAGGTTCTGACCCAGCTCTGGAGCCAAAGCATCCCCGCTGGGATTTTGCGCGCCACCATGCAGCCGGTTTGGTCCCGAGAAAGCAGTCCTAACGCTCTCACCGGGTGCCAGCAGGATTGCTGCCGGGCGCGGACCGTAGGGCCCGCCGGCAAACCCTACGCTCGGCACACTGCCAACGCGCCCATTGGGTGCTCGGAGACCCCGGGGGGGCCGGAGCGACGGCTGGCCGCCCAGGCTTCATTTTGACCCCTTGTACCAGGCTGGCACACCATGTGAAGTCTGCTGTGCTGCCAGGCTCCTGCCTGCTCCCTGCACTGCGTGGGCAGCCTCAGGTAACGACTCCATTTGCTTTCTCCGCTGCCTGCTCTGCGTGCCCTGGGCCCTGCTGACTGCCCGTACCCTGAGCACTCTCACGTCAGAGCAGGACTGGGCATTTCCACTGGCACTCTGCAGTGGGACTCGGCAGCGCCAGCGCCGGCACAGTTAGCTGACCTGCCGCAAGTGCTCCTTAGCACATTCAGTGCTGCCTGGGGACTCAAACCAGACATTTATTTTAATTTAGGAGGGGGTCCGGTGGCTGCCTGAAGCCTTCTAGGTGCCATCAGCCACTAGAAGGAGTTGTGCTTCATGCATGCGAGAAAATCATTTGTAGACAAACAAGCTATACCGTTTGAGCTTGCAAGAAACAGTGTGATGCTGCGATCTGACTGTAACCTGGATTCGGACTTCGAGTAAGAAGTATTAAAACTTTATTTGTTTTACTCTTTTAGAGGAACACTTGGTGCCCATCATGTTTAACTTTTGGGATGAGTACTTCTAGGTACCGCCCGTGGGGATGTTACTGCATCTGTGACTGCCTAGCTGGTCTCTAACTCCAGTTTTGCTTGGGTCTTCTGAAAAGGCATACTGCTTTATTTCCTACAACCCCATCATTTCTGACTGCAATATAATTGCCTTGTGCACATTACTGAAACCAGTAGGGGAAACTAAAAGCATCAGAAGGTATGGTAAAAGATGACATACTTTTTTGTGTTCTAACCCTACCATGTGATATTTAAGTAAATTGCAGTATTCCATTATTAATTTCCTCTATGGACACGTGTGGTCGGGAATGTTGCAGTGCTGCACAAGCCCCTCGCTTGCTCCAGCGCTAAGCTTGGCTGCAGGAGCCCTGGGGGTCCCAGCCGCGGGGACAGACACGGTGGAGAGCTGCGGCTGCGGCTGCAGAGCAAACCCAGGGGAGAGGATGGGCAGGCAGAGGCTGCAGCTGAGCAGTACATGGCTTCCCTGTCCCCCCACAACAGCCCAGGCCACCTCACGGCCCTTAACCCTGAACCGTCCTCTGCTCGTCCCCTCCACCCCCTTGAAAACCTCCCTGTGCCCTCACATCCCCTCCGGCGCCGAGCTCACTGCTGAACCCAGCCCAGCCCAGCTCTGGAAATGCTGAGAAATGTGGAAAGAGACCGCCTGTGCATTAATTTTCGCTTCCGATAGCTGCTGGAAAATAGACTGCATTTTGCACGGAGAGGACCAGACAGGTCCCACTGAAATCAATGGCAAGTTTCTCAGACCCGTCAACATCGGTGAGAGCACATAGATAAAGGGAAGGCACTTAATGAAATGTCTGCATGTGCAATGCCATTAAGGACAGATTAATGCAATAGACTCAACATGGGGCTATACCTTAAAACCATTTGGGAATTGGAGTCAGTGCAGGGAGCAGCTGCTTTTCTATTAGGAGCAGCACCACGCAGGGAGAACATCGGACCTGTGTGCTGATCTCCGGCGTCTGCAGGTGGGTTCCCCGGCAGGATCCACGCTGCAGCCTTCACCTGGACAGCAGGGATGGCTTTGGTTTCCTGTGAGCTTCCCACATTCCCACCCCTCTGCCAGTTTCTCAAACAGTCCCTGGCTCTGCCTTCACGCTGGGGCAAGGCAAGAGGCCTGATTTGTGAAGAAATCAGCTTCTGCCGGTGTTAATGTGCCAGGCTGCGCAGCACGTGCGAAGCTCCTTTTCTGCTGGTGCCCTGATCTGGATGTGGTTGCCCCTCCGGGCGATGGGGACATGTGTGGGTGGCAAGTGCTTGACCCGCTGCAGCTTGCCCGAGACACCCCAGCGCCTGGCCGGTGTGCTGTGCGAGGGCAGTGGCGGTGGCGAGGAGGTACAGTTAGTGGTTACGGCTGCAGCATTCCTCTCTTCCCTTTGCAACCCAGCTAGCTCGGCAAGAGGCAGCCGGAGCTCACCTTCACCACCCCGAAAGCACAAAGCACCCCTGTGGCACCAGCCAGCGCGGCCGCAGGACCGCCCCCCCGCGACTGCCCCTCCGGGCGCTGGTCCCCCAGCCCAGCCCCCAGCTCCACAGCAGGTTCAATTCATGATTTATCTCAGACATCACATGGAAACTCTTCACGGCGACTCAGACTTGGCTCTGCTCCAGCCTGGAGTCCCCAGCTCCAGCATCCCCAGCTCGGCACAGTCCCGGGTTGTCCTTGGTGCTGTACGGACATCCCGAGCTCCCTCCCGTGACCGACTGTGCCGGGAACCCCAGGGGACAGGGAGGGAAGAGAAGGGGAAGGAAAAAATAAATAGCTAAGCAAGTTGAGAAAGTATGAGCCTTTGGATGAACTACGGATGTTTGCTGCCACGATTATTCCAGGGTTTCTTATTTCCTAGTTGGTTATCCACAGCAAGCAATGCCTTTGTCTTTGTGGCCGTTGCTCTGTCAGCTGTGGGAAGCCTCCAGCAATTGGGTGTCTGAAAACAAAGGCCAGTTTCCTGGACACTGGGAATGAAAGCAGGACTTCGTGACTATTTGCTGAGTCCGGTTTTCAGGTTACAACCCCGGCCTCATGGAGGACTGGCAGTACCCTGCCTGGGGGGGAGCCCAGATATCACACAGCCCTGAGGGACAGGCTCGGAGGGACCACCAGAGGCCACCTGCTCCCTGGGTGGCCCCGTCTCCTTCTCAGTAGATGTGCATTTAACCTGCTCTTTAGGGTCCCACGTCAGGCAGCTCCCTCCTCCTCCTGCCCTCCGTGCCTCTTCCACGGCCGGACTTCCCCACCCGGCTCTGCTCAGCACCGGCCGCTGCCTGCCTGCGCAGCCGGGGCACAAATCCTGGCTCTCGTTTTGGGGGGCAGGAGCCGGGATGCTCCGGCGAAGGCAGGCGGGGTGGGCTCACAGCCCCATACTCTCTGTTCCACCAGTTTTCCCAGAGTTTTGGTGGGTGTCACACTGTTTTGTCAAAACAATCCCCGACAAACGAGGGCTAGCTAAAGTGGATTAGTTTAAATCGGGCGCTTATCCTTTCTAAATGTCAAGAAAAGGCAGTTTGGGCTTTCTGAGGCAACGAGAGACCTGGGCTGTGTCGGTGGGGTCCCCGCTCACCTCTGCTTGCCTTACTGCTCCTGCCAGCACCCCCGAGGCTGAGGAGGGTCCTCTGTTTGGAGCCAGCCTGCACGGGGGTATGCAGTCCCCTCAATATGAACCCAATATTTTAGCAGGCAGGCGTGTTGTCAAACTTAACTGATAAATATTTTAAAGCAGCAGGCCCTTCAAATGTA
This sequence comes from Pandion haliaetus, assembly GCA_013401275.1. Classification (NCBI taxonomy): domain Eukaryota; kingdom Metazoa; phylum Chordata; class Aves; order Accipitriformes; family Pandionidae; genus Pandion; species Pandion haliaetus. The sequence goes on along the minus strand of VYZV01031551.1, from coordinate 218,054 downwards.
GGAAAATACTTGGCGCTCAGGGTTTCAGCAACATGTGAATTGTTATTTCACTGCTAATGGTAAGAGCCGTGATCTGTCTCAGACTGAGGAAAGTGGGACTGTGACACAGGACAAGGGCATGGGGGAGCTACTGGAAGGGAAGAACAAGCAGGACACAAACCATGGTATCAGACAGACAGCTTTCCCAACTTTCTGTGCTTCTGAGGGAAGCAGGCACAGCCAGCTGCAGGGCTGGGGGTGCAGGGTACAGCGTGCAGGGTGCAAGGAGCAGGGGTGCTGCAAGCAGGGGCGCAAGGGATGCAGGGTGCAGGGATGCAGGGTGCAGGCTATGGGCAGCCCTGCCAGGCCGCGGCCGGAGCCGGCAAACCCGGGGACAGCTGGCAGGAGGGCGGCTGCTTGCGTCCCACGCGGGGACGCTGAGCGGTGCTGGGGCTGCCAGCCCAGCGCGTCCTCCCTGTCCCTCCGGCCCAGCCGGCGAGGAGGGGGCACGGTGGATGGAGGTGGTGGCGGTGGCGGGGTCCCTTCGCCGCCCCGCGCTTTTGTCCCCGGCGAGGCCGCGGCTGCCGGGAGGTGATCTCGGCAGATGTTGAAGCCCAGGTAGGAGGGGAACGAGAAGAGCTCGTCAGCTTTCCTTCTGTCATCTCATACTTGTACAGCAAAGTACTGTTAATAATAATTTAAATGCTTTGGTTGTCAGTCACTGCTCTTTCTTTGTAAATGTTACTCATTTCATAAATAAATCAAAACCTGCAGACCCTAGGTTTTCAGAAACTTGAATGCTTTTGTTAAAATTGTATGAAGCAAATTCACAAACACATGATTTATATTATCTCAGCACAGCACAGGAGATGATAGAATATACTATTTAAATTAACTTCTCTCCCAACAAATGAAATCAATTCTGTTCTTGGGTTACTTTTCATCTGCCTTTTGTCTTGTTGCTGAATCTTTTCTATTTCTTTCACTCATTCATCTATTGTGCCCTTTCCTTGATCTGATAGCATTAAACATATAATTAAGTCATAAAGGAGGGAACTGATGAGTATAGCAGATGGTAATTGCTTCCTACATTTGAATGAAATGATATGCATTGCTACAATTTACAGCTCTCGCCTCATATTTTATTCAGGAACCTTTTATCTCTTTTCCTGCAGAATTATTCTGCAATAAATTTAGACATCTTATCAATAGCTTGTGTGATAGTAGCAGAAACGGGGAAAAACTGAACTTTGTGCATCTTAACGTTTAAAATAATTTTCTACAATAATTGAATTATCTACCAGTAAATATCATATATAGAACCTGACTGACTTGGTTGCTTTTCTTTCAAAAGCTCACCCCATGATTAAAGAGAAAAATTGGTTTGTATAATTACAACTTATCGAACTAGGAGATGCTGGGAACCTAATAAAGCCACGTCTCTTTTGGGTGAGTTTTGTTTCTCAATGCTCAGAGGCTTTTGCTATGTCCAAGGTGTCAGAGGAAGGGCAGGCAGGAGCACGTGGAAAGCTGGCGTGTCTCACGCCATTAGTGCTCCGTACATGCTCCAGACGATAAAACTGGCAGTGTTGTGGGAGTTCACGGTGCACTCCATATTTCTTCTCCACACTCAGAATTAAAAAAAAAGTTTAAACTTATTTCCTCTCCAAATTGACTGCCAGGTTGCTAAAATTTGAGGTCCTGAAGGGTCCTGCGAGCCCTTTGCCGTCAGCCTGCCGGTGCCAGCAGTGCCGCCAGCCCTTCGCCCCCCCGGCCGGCTGGGGCCGAGCGCAGGCAGGAGGGTGCAGAAGCATCTGCGGCTGCTGAAGCTGCGTGGCCCTTCCAGAAACCCTTGCGTAAAGTGGATTTCTTTTTCTGTCTGGTTCTTTAGAGGAGGAGAATTTATCACTCAGACGGAAAATGGAATAGGCATATGGCCAAAAAAATGCAAGTAAAGGAGAAAAGGGATGTTTTGGGGAAGATCATCCACATTTTGATGCAATTTGTTAAAGAGCCAAAGGGGTCATGGGAGAAGAGGCACTGGAACATAATTAAATCTGTTGATTTTTATCTAGGTGGACAAAATGGGAGAAAAAGGAGGCATATTAGAAGTTAACTTTTTAAGTCTAAGTTCAGGGCTAAGAGTCCCTAGTTCTATTCTATTTCTTAGTTTCTATTCTATTCCATTCTATTCTATCCTTCTCCTTCTCCTTTATTCTGTTCTGTTCTGTTCTATTCTATTCTATCCTATTACTTGATGCCACCTTGGCTTTGGTAATTAAGAACACAGCCAATTGCCATTCTACTGGGAGGGCGGGACCTGAGGCAGGCTGAGACCTGCTGCAACTCGTGTCACTGCGGTGTGACATTGCAAGCCCGGAGGCAGGTTGGGGCTCAGAGGCCTCAGGAAACCGAAGTCACCATCGCTGGGGGAGCCTTCCTCCATCCAGCGCAGCCCAAAGGGCAAAGGCAGCTCTCACACCTAGGGTACTTTCTGCCACTTTATTCTTTGAGTTTTGTTTTCCTTTTAATTTTGTTTGTAGAAGCTCAGGCCACCCTTAGGACTTGGAGGACTTTGTTACAAGGTGCCCCCCAAACCTACATGGAACCAAACCCGGCTGTGGGGTCCCACCCCAAATATCCATGCCCATCCCAGACCACAGAGCGCCCTCTGGAGACCCCTGGAAGAAACCACCCCCGCCAATCCTGTATCACTTCGCACTTAAAACCTGAAATTTTTTAATCACTATTAATTCTGAACCTCAAAATTCAGAATGCTTTGCAAAAAAGGTAACTTTTCTTTTGGTACCAAATGAGTGCAGAGGGACTGCCTGGTTAGTGCCGTCTGAGCAGCCACTGCCTGCCGCGGGAGCCCTCCTGCCGCCCGCTCCTCTGCCGCCGGGACCCCGGCTCTCCCCTTGCCCTGCCTGCAGGGCAGGCACCCGGGCACGGGTCCCAGCCTGGGAAACCCCGGCACGCACCCCGCTCTCCATTTCTGCCCTTCGGGGGTCTGGCATTGGCACTCGCTCTGGCCCAGGGGCTTATGTTCCCGTAGCCTGGCAGTTAAACACAAAGGGAGTGAAAAAGTGAAATACCAATGCAAACCCGTGGCAGTATCGTGGGGCTGATGTTACTAACACGTTGCAATTGAACTGGCAGGTCACTTACATGCGCAGGCACATCCCCGTGCAATGCAGGGAGGGCAGCCCTTTCCTCATCTCCATTTTCCTCCTCCCTCCAGCAAAAACACCGCTGGAGAATCTCACAGTCGGTCCCAGCACAAACGAGCTGGTGTGGGGCAGGCCCCTCTGGAAGGGCTGTTGCGGCCGTGCGACGGCAGGGATGCCCTCCTGCCTTTCCGAATGGAGCAGACCAAGGCATGCAAAGAAGAAATCAGGAAAAGCCCGTGCAGTTTTGTACCCGCCATGCCTGGCAGTACGCCGTGCAGAGACAGTGCTTTTCACGCGGGGTGCCAGCGGCCCTGCCGAACCTTCAGACACGGCTGTGCGTGACCGGGCTGAACCGGGACATCCATGCCTGGGGTGAAGAGTCGGCCGTCGGGCGTCTGCCTGCCCCTCTGGCCCCAGCAGCCCGCGAGAGCTTCCCACAAATGAGCTTGGTGTTTGTCTTTAACGAAGGCTCAGTGCCACCCACACCGTGTCTGGCATGCAGGAGCATCCTGGGGCACAGGAGGCTTTGCCGGTGTGACGGCAGCGCTGGGAGGGAGCCTCGGGGGGGCCGTGACCGGTGGCACCGCTTCTCAGTGATGCCCACGCTATGCCTTAGCCAAGGCCGGTTTCCGACCTTCTTTTCTGCTGTTCCGACAACACCGCCAATATTTCAAAATTTTCCAGAAAAAAGGGCTCTATCTTTCACTTTTTGTGGGTGATGAAGTAGAAATCACATCGCTATATTTGTGGTAGTCCAGCTGCGAAAAAGCGCAGGAGGAAAATCCCACGATGGGGAAAATCAGGAGGAACTCTGCAGACGACCGAGGCAGACCCGCCGCCAGTAAGGGAGAAGGATTGCTCCCCACAGCGGGACAAATCCCGGGGGGTAATAAGGCAGCGTTTCTGCCGACATTTCTCAAGACCGAAATGGATGTGGCCACACATGCTCATGTTCTTTTTTTTCACAGAAGATTGTTATAATAGTATGAAATGCAACAATATTGGCAAGAAACTGGTCTTTATGTCATTTCCCCGTCGTCTTTTTTATTAGGTTAAAAGTGTGATTGATAAAAGTAACTTCATTGAGATCACATTCTCAGCTGAAGCACGGGCAGAGGTCATTGCTGTTATTAGACCTGCTTGTGTGGTTGCAAAACGGACAAGGCTTTGGGCACACGGGCTGTTCTTGAGGTCTGAAACAGAACAGCAAACTTTGGGCTAAATATTGCCCAAAACAGTTCCCACCGCCTTGGGACTTGGGCGGGAAAGATGTCACACACCCTCCCCCCCAAATGCTGTGGGTAAAGCAATGGAAAATATTAAATAATGAAGGGAACAGGTTCATGGGTGGTGATACCGTCAGGCTCTGAGTATAGTGTCCAGCTGTGCAGCGTGGTGCCGAAGGGGCTGCCCGGCAGATGGCCAAGCCCATGTCCTTGCCATGCCAAAGCTGAGGTGGGGGAAAAACTACTGGGTGTCTGTAAAGGGAAGGAGAAACAGCCAGGAAGGTGATGTCAGCCCTGCAGGACCAGCGGGAGCGTCAGGGGAATGCTGCATCCCGGTCTGGTGTCTGCTCCGGGGGAAGGAGATCTGGAAGTCAGAATGTGTCCAGCAAACAGCCGTGAGAGTAACCAGGGACGCAGCAAATCTGCCTCGAGGCATGACGCTTAGAAAGTCGGTCTCATCTATCCAGGCGAACCCGCCACGCTCTGCCAGCTGCCTGGCAGCAGAGGGCCTCGGCTCCAGCTGCGGGAAGGGAAGGCAGCACGAAGAGCAGCAGCGGGAAGCGGAAGCTGGATTAATTCAGACTGAAATATGGTCCAGATTTGTGTGGGCAATGAACCATCAGAACAACCCGTCTAGGGACAGGGTTGGTTCTGCGCTATGCCAAGATAAGGGGGTTTTAGAGAGAGAAGCGAGAGCAGGAGATACTAACTTGATATGGATGGGTGAAGTGTTTGGTCTGGTTGCAAAAAAGCTCTGGCTATGTTACATCGTGGCCCCTTAAAACCTGTTAGCCTGCTGACGGCTCGGGGTTGCAGGCATGGGTAGCTCTCCTGTGCGGTGCAGCTCCCCGGGGCAGAACGACAGACGGGAAGGGTTTGTCCCACGTGAGCCGGGCAGAGGGGTCGGCTCTGCTTTGCTGCGCTTTGCCTTTGTCTTACAGCTGGGGACAAGACGGACTCTGCGGAGCCTCTGGGTGACGCGCCGTGAGCGAGGCCAGCGCTTGGCTCTTCTGCCTTCATAGGGTCAGGGCTGTCTTTCACTGCTTTTTCCTGGGATTTGAATTTTCAGTACCTAAGCAGGCGCCAAAATGTTTCACAGTTAGTTATTTCCTTAAAATGTAATTTCTGCCGTATTTAGCCAAAATTAAACATTCAGCTTACACTTGAAGCTTCTATGACTCCAGGTGAAGTTTCAGGACTGTTTTTCTTGCAATGTAAGCCACTGTTGCGAGGCATTGCATTACAAAGCCTGTATGTTCTGAGCATATGTGGCAGCAAAACCACGAGCTGACATCACGCAAGGCATCTTAACTTCTCATTGCTTTCCTTCTGTGGAGCGAGGCAAGGAAGAGTTGTCAGTAATAATTTCCTGAGTGATTTTTAAAAACCCATGACTCCCTCCCTTATTAGTTTTAATAAAGAGTCACTGCTCCCTAAGCTTGCTTGGAAAATTATTACCTATCAGCAAGACAGAAGACAAACATATGAGCTATTGACAGCAGCGGAGAGTAAGCCCCTCATGATGGCTATTAAGAGACAAGCGTTACCTTTTTTTCCACAGCCTACCTCAAATTGAGTTCTTTTTGAAGATCGGTGCTCTGCTGAAGCCTGGGAGCTCCCATCAGACAACCTCAGCGTGTCCGTAAGGCGGGCGGTCTGCAAGGGCGTGATTAGGCTGCATCCCCAGGCAGGCATAACCCCACCGGACCCTGCTCCCGCTCCCGCTCCCACTCGAAGCGCTGGGTTGCCCGCAGCACCTGCGTACCCCGTCCTCTCCCTGGAGCATCTTCCCTTGCTGAGAGCGTCGTGAGCATAGCCAGGCCCTGGGGAAGGTGAAGATTTTGTGACTAGCCATCTACTGAGCTTTCTCATTAGCCAGGTTCGTGTGACACAGCGTTTCCACTTCCTTATGTAAAAAGCCCGACAGTCAGAAAAGGAGGCATAAACCTTCCCCCCCCTTCCCCAGCTCTCACTAGTTTGTGAAGATGAGGAATACCACAAACAGGACCGGTAACATGACGACCCTTCAAAGCCCCGCGTACACTCTGTGCCGTCCGTGTTTTCAGCTGGGACAAGCTGGGTTGGTCCCTGACACTTTCTGCAGACACGTCTCTCTAAGAGGGTGGCGCAAGGACAGGGATGGGGAGCAATGGCCAGATCCTGCCCGGGCCTGAGCTGGGGCCAGGGCTGTGCCAAAGTGGCACAGCCCCCAAGAAGGCGCGATGAATTAGGGAATTAGGAGAGCAGTGGGGCACGGTGCCAGTGGTGCTGCAGAGCGGAGGGTGCCCGTGCAGAGGGATGCCTCACTCGAGCTCGCAGTTTGGGGGCAGCTCCGGAGGAGGCAATATGTGAGGCAGGTTATATGGCAGAGCATTCATGATAAATATCAGTTTCATAAAAAATGAAATACTAGGAAATACTAAAATCCATTGGTGGCCAGCCAGGAAGCTGCGGGCTGGCGTGCAGGCACGTCCCCGGGACCTTGCCGGAGAGCCCGGGCGGGCGCCGGTGCCATCCCCACGTTGTCACACAGCCATTACCACACGGCCGGAGTTTAACACGACACAAATGATTCCCAGCATTTTGTGAAATTTAACTTTTTCTATCCTTGAGCTCGGGCAAAATATAGTCATAATGCAGAGAGCCCACTGTTTGCAGAGGAAGGAGGGGGACTGGAGTAATTCGGATTTTGGGAGCTGATAGGCTAAATTTACAGTTGTGTGTGGTCAAGCTGCTATTGATGCTTGAGAGTTTCCAATTGCTGGTAATAGACTGGGGAAAAAAGATAATGTGTTTGATCGATCAGCATGGACAAATTTCATTTAGGGGATCAATAACAGTTTATACTTGACAGAGCGGAGGGACCACATTTATTTTTCCCTTTGATTGAATAAATGTTTTCAATGAGACTGCAAATGTAAAGCAATCCTAACCATTTCTTAACTTGAGGCACAGCTTCCTGCTCCGGTGTTATTGCAAGCAATGTGTATTTAAAACTAATACACAGCGCAACGGATAGCCAGAGGCTGGAGCTGCTGAATGAAACTAATGTGCAGTTTATTAAAACAGAAGACATGGAAAGTGCACGGGCTAGTTTTCCTGACTCCCAGCAATGTGAAATACCAGAAAGAGACATCACTTGGGCATATTTTTCAAGGGTGGGTAGAAAAGGGAAGATTTTTTCTGAGTCTTTTTCTTTTTTCTGTATCAAGCATAATTCCTTCGAGCCTCCGAGTAGATACGTAGGAGGGTAAACACGCAAGAGAAAACAGCTATGTCTCCACTAGCATATGTCGCCTCTTCTCCGAGGCATATCTCCATGTCCTCCTGTGGCAGCGTGAGGGACCGAGGGTCCAGGCCAGGGGCTGCCCAGGGCAGGCTTGGCTGCCAGCACCACAATGCCCCAGCATCGCCGCAGGGCCCGGGCGCTCCACTTCTCCCCTTGGTACGGTCTTTATTGCCCATGTGAACTTGGTGTGTGCTGCCGGCTGGGAACACGCGGCAAAGTCCTGCTCAATCGGGGAAGCAGCTTTGGGGGCCCCACAGGTACCCATGGCCCTCTGACGGGCTTCTCCCATCAACGGGGGTCACTCCGGGTGATGTGGTGACATCCCACCTTGTCCAATCTACCCATCACCAGCTGGACGCCATCTCAAAACCATCTGCCTCTTCTGCCCGGTCGGCAGCGAGTGCTCCAGGATCTTAAAAATCCTCAAAAATTCCCCTTTGGAGCAGACCCGCTCTCTGGCGGAGCGGGCAGAGGCAGTGTGTGGCCGTTCCCAGCCCCCTGGCCGAACCTTGCATGGGGGACATCCATCCCTGCCCACCGCTCCGTGCCCCCTCACCAGCAGTGGTGAGCACGGGACACCCTCTCAGGAGGATCATATGGGTGTTACTAGAGGACTGCCAGCTTATCAGGGACACAGAGGTTCACCATTACCCTCAGACGGCCATGGGTCTCTGGGGGTTTGACTTCGGCAAGAGAAGCTTTTAAGTACCTGGAAGCAGCACGACAACCAGAGCAACAGGTGAGCAGGCACTTCTCCTGATCTGCGTGTCCGCAGACGCTCAAGGTGAGAGCATATGCTCTGCAGAGCCTGCCGATGGCTATACATCAGAAATTGTTCCTGCTAGGCCTGTTTCACTCAGCAACATATGGTGGTCTTGCAAAAGTGTTCCTAAGCAGGGGATCGTTAAATAACGTACTGCGTGATCGCAATAGTTAACGTTGACTTTGGCTTTCCTGCTCAAGGGAGTTCTCATCTCCCTCCTTGTAGGTATGGGTTTGCTCTATCAGACCAAAGGAAGACTTGCAGTAATTGGCTTTTCTGGACATTTTAAGACCTGGAGCAGGGCATTGGCTCAGCAGACAGACCCCACTGAGCGAGCATGAAAGCTATGCAGGGCTTCCAGGTGCAGCTGCTTTTACAGGTGAACTCAGTTTTGTGTGGGTTTCTTTTTTAATGCAGAATTTCCCCCCCTTTTTGTTGTTGTGTTTTATGAACTCTCTCTAAGAGAGGCTTAAAATCAAATTTGGCTGGTGGCAGATAGTAATTAAGTTCCAGATGACGCAGATGATAACTTTCCCTTGCAATATGGAGCAAATGCCAATAATAAATGCAGCTAGTTTCTAGCTCCAGATGCATCAGATTGTTTCGTTAGCTGACTTGCTCATCAAGGCGAGAGAGCTGAAATAGCGAGAAGCCTGTTTCAAAGAGGGATCTGTGGCCCGATGACTATTTTAGGCACGCAGCTTGGAATTGTTTAAAATGCATATTGTCTGTGTACATTTCAATAAGGCAAATGCCAAGTACGAATGCCGTAGGGCTCCTTGTATGTCAGATGATTAAGTCTTCAAGACTTGCAGCCATAGGGTCATTATCGATGGTACTTCCAGGTCATTGTGTGCACAGCAAAGTTAGAGGCAATGGTTGACCTTTTGACAGCACTGCAGGGCAACAGAGCTTCATAAGACATAAATAACCATTCCTAATTTGTTTTTGTGAGGGGTATTTATTTAAAAATGCAAATATATTATAACATATGTGACTTAAGAATATTCAGATGGGAAAGCAGAACGCATTTCCTCCCATTCTTTTTCCCCAGTGAATTTCCAAATGAAATGCTTAATGGGGGAAAAGGGAAGAGATGGAATAAATAATAATAATAATGATGAAGATCACTTACCTTGTTCTCTTTACGATTGTCTAGTACCTTTTTGTCAATGACATGCTCTATGCAAAGAGTCTTCTTGCGGCTGAATTAAGTTTGTGATATTAACAAAAAGCATGCAGTAAGCTGCCTGTCAGCTTTGTTTCATTTCGTACCTAATGTCTAGCATAAAGATAATGCATATATGACCTTATTTTATACATAACGTACTGTAGCGCACACAAAATCAGGAAGCTTTCAAGAGTCTTCTTTCTTTCGTCTTCAATAAATTGTAAAACCAGACCTTTTAAAATCCTGCCTATTGCACTTTGTGGTGACCTGACTTAAATGCAGAAGCCATCGGTTGACTTTATTTTTATCCTTGCAGGAAGAAGAGTTGTTTATAAAACTCAACAAGCATAAAACAATATGCTTCAGGATTATAAATAGCATTTGAAAAGGTTTTGAGATTACACACTATAGCCCGAAATACTACAGGGCAAAATTCTTCATCTTTATTCAGGTAAATGAGGAGTTTTGATCAAGGAAGGACAGTCAGAGCTTCAGGATGTGGCCAATAATAACTCAATAAATCAGCAATGATATCATCTGATGGTGTTCAGCTTCCTTTCAACACATAATCAGTAAGCACTTAATTGTTAGAAGTTGTATAATTACAGCACTGCCATGCAGGGCTGCGCATTCTGTAATACTATAATTTCCTGTATTTGCAGTGGCGGGGGCTTTCATCAGAAGCGAGCTATCAAACTGCCGCTCATCAAACTAGCTGTGATGTTAATGCATATTTCGTAGGTGTCTGACAAGTCATTTAAAGCTGTGTCTAGAGTCCTTAATGCACTAAGCAGGCAAAATAGAAAGTTTAGCTATTTATGCATACATTTATATAGATATTTTAAAAAACGATGCTGAAGTTGTGAGACCTAAATGCACATACAAGCATGAAGGGATCAGATGAATTAACATCGCAAAATAACAGGGTGATGACAGGCAAAACAATCCCGTCAGCACAGCAGCTGTGTGTAACCATCAGTAGGCAGCTTTACATTACCGCCCTCGAACTCAGCCGGAGAATTTGCATCCTCATAGCCACATAAATGGGATTTTTGGTGTGATTTGGACAGGGCCAGAGGTTTTCTTCTCCACTAAGTCAATAGTCTGTGTGCTGGCACTGTGGTGGGATGACAGTGTGGTCACTGTCGGATGAGCAACAGGGCTCAGCTGAAAGAAGACAACATGTATGGCAGGACCCTCTGCTGGTCTCCTGCTCTTGCAGAGGATGTGGCTTCCCTCCAGGTTTGTAAAGAATAGACTGCTGAAGAAGTTTGGGAAGGGGAGATCTGTCTCCATACACCACATACCAATGGGTTGGCTGTGGTTGTATAAGGTTTTTCGCTGCAGCAGATGGTGTGCTATTTCAGAATATGTATTCTTATTTCTGGTCCATTTTACTCTGTGGCTCTTGGTGATATTTTTACATATTCATCAGAGCAGTCTGAGCTCGCTGTTTCTGACACTTGTCTTACGTTGTGAGCATGTGTCACTGTTGTGTTGTATTGCATACGCGCTGATGATGAGCAGGAGAGACGGGAGAGGTGTTCCTACTGCGACGGCTTTTCAGTCGCATGAGGTCATGTCCAAGAAAGCGTGCTGCCAGGAGGGAGCAGGCAGTGTGGCTCTGCCAGCCTCTTCAGAAATGTTCCAGCTCAGACTTTAGCGGTGCGTGTTGTACCGGGAGTGCTAGGCACAGCAAGACACTGCACAGGCAGCAGAGTTATGATGATGAATCCACCTTGCCAGCGTGCCACCATGGCCATGTTTGTTAGAGAGCATCTTTCACTCCTTTGAAGCAAGTGCAGTACCAGCAGTATGTATTGTATGAAGATGACCAGGCACAGGAGAAGGTGAGACAAAACTGGAGCCCTGCTCCGGGTCACCATCTGCTGCTGCTGTGGAAAACCTGCTAGCTAGAAGCAGCAGCACCAGAAAGAGCTATCCCACTATCAGGAATCAAGCCCTGGTGAAAACAGGGTTTGCCCAGCCATCTTTGCTGGAAGCCAGTCCTGCAGGAATCAGAAGTACAAAAACATCCCCCACGTCCGAGGAGTGGGGCGAGGGCTTTCTCACAGACCTTGGGAGGGTTTGGGAACAGGATGGGCTGGAGGCAACTTCTCCTCTTCCCCACCTGCTGCAATCCAGGCAACCTCAGGCGTCCACAGAAAGTGGCGTGCTGTGGTTCTGCAAGTACTGCGCATAGCAGCTTGGTCCTTGAACATGAACAGACTCTGGAAGCTCTGAGCATCTGAAGTCTAATGCATCCAGGAGAGCATCTCCACAGGTAAGGCAGATGGGGAGCGACTATCCTGGAGGAAGCATGCAAAGTGCTTAGGATGGCCCAGGATAATTTTGTAATCACACCGTTTAATCCAGTGGTTAATGGCTTAGGAGCTGAGAGGTTCACAGCCATGAGCGTACATGGGCAGTGTGAGTGGGAAGGGTCCCTAGCCCTGAGGAGGCACGTGCGGGCACTTACTTGTCCCTGCGTACCGCTGGTTTCAGAGGGCTAGCCCTCAGCTCTGCCATTCTAAAATTAGAAGAAACAGATTAGCTTTGTTTCTTTGTTCAGGCCTGGAAAGTGCTTGACCTCCTTCTGGCCGTGAGGCTCAACGTCAAAAGGAGGAAGAGCCAGGCCAGCACAAATGGTCTGCCTCAGCCACTGAATGGGCACTGGCTACTCTCCAGCCAAGCTGAAAAAGGCGAAGGCTGCGATGAACACGCCTGCTTCGATGACCATGAAAGGTCTCTTCCTCTAATGCGATAATGTCTCTTCTTCCAGTGCGATGGCAGCCGTGTCCCTCAGCACCCTACGCTAGCGCAGAGCAATGACAAGGGGGATAGTGGATGGGAGCGGGGTGCTGCTCTTCCAAGAAGAAGCCGATGTGCCATTGAAAAGGAGCATCTGCCATTTTGTGGACACTTAGGAAATTGCTGTGACATTTGGGTGACATTTTACTTTGTGCTCCGACCAATTGCCTCTTACCTGGTAGCGTCAGACGGCGAGTCTGCTGCCAAGTCATTAGGAGGGAGCCTGGAGAAGAGCTGAGTCTCACTGGGGAGGGCGTGCGCGGGGGGGGGTACGTGCCCCGATCCAGGCACCTGGGGGGCTCGGTGGGGTGCAGGTTCGTGCTTCGCTCGCGCTGCCTCCGAAAGCGTGTCTCCGGATGCACAAAAGCAAGGAGTGCACCGGGCGGGCACCGGCACCGGCCGAGGCGGTGACCCGGAGGCAGCTGCTTCGCTTGCCCGTGCGTAAGTGGCACGTCCCCGGGGAGCAGCGTTTTCCCTACCCGGAGGGCTGCGGCTGGGGCACGCGTGGCTCGTGTGAGGGCTGAGCCTGATCTCGGCTGAGCAGATGGCCCAGGGAAGAGACATTAATTAAGAGCAGGGCTCTGCTGCGCACGGGAGCCTGCTATTTGTGCTCATGAGGAGGATTTGCAGAGCAGCAAAAGCTGGAGGGACCCTCCTTGCCTGCCAAATAGCAGCGAAAGCAGACTAGGAGGTGTGCAGCCTGGATCTCGGCTGTTTCCAAATACAAGTTATTCTCCACAAGAAAAATGTCACTGTGGCTGAGCAGCTCTTTCCTCGAGCCCACTGCTTGCCGTGTCCGCATGCAGTCCCTAAGGAGGAGGGGCAGAGAGCGGAGATGCCCATGGAAACTACGGAGGATGCACCATGAGTCACTGGCTGAGGTTTGGGGCTCCCCACATCTGGGACCACCGCTGGGACCGACCCCCGGGCTGGGGGCTGGTGTGGTCACATCCTGCACCCCAGCCCATGAGGCCCCCAGGACCCATCGAACACACTGAGGGTACTTCAACAGGTAGCAGAAAAATAGCACCAGCCAGGGTAAATGTAGAGGAGGAGGCCCCGCGTTCGCTGGGAAACGGCTGGGGGCTGAAGGCNCCGGCATTCTGTTTGTAAGCAATCACTAACCCATGTTGCAGCCGATGTTACAGACCTTTGGACAACCTGGCAAACACAGTGGGGCCGTTTACATCCCATTCCCTCCCCCCTTGGAGAGGGGAGTGGGTCCCCGCATCCCAAGCCGGGGCTGTCCCTCATCCCCCCAAACCCACCTCCCGCCAGCATCACCCAGTCACCCTGCCAGACCCAGTGGAAGCCTTGTTGAACAGCTGAGGATTTTTTTTTGGTCTGAAATCAGAACCAGTCTGAAATCCTTCATGAGCTAGAAAGGAGGTTTAATCACTTGCTTTATTGCAAAAGAAAAATCCTGCATTTTGTTAATGTTATGAATTAACAGAAATTAAAAAATATGGTTGTCTACACATTGCTTGAAAATTGTTTACAGCAAATAATGAACAAAGCAAAGCGCATGGCCAGAGGCCTGGTTGTTGAGACACTGTATCGCATTATTAATTAAAATACAAGTCAGCTTTTTCCAGTACTTGTAGCCTGTGGGTATCCAATGTACTCCACTTGATTGAATCAGGTAGTGGCAGCACAGGCATTTTTTATTTTGTGCTGGAAGGGATAACAAAAATGTAAAGCTGTTTTCTGCTACTTCATTTGAAAAAATATTATTTTGGAATGAAGGCATAGCAGCTGCAGCAGCCAAGCAGGAATAATATGAGGTACACACTTCTACCTCTGCCCTGGGATTTAAGCACGGGGTCTGCACCCTTGGCATCTCTCCGGCACGGCAGTGTGGGCAGGCAGGTCCCTGGCCAAGGCGGCCGTTTCCGCGGCCGTGGGAGGCAGCGGGCAGCAGTGGGGAAGTGAATTAATCCGCGCAGGAGAGCTGTTTATCCTTATAAGGGGATTTTCCCCCTTCTTTCTCTGCAGGGAGGAGTGGGTGAATGGCCAGAAACAAGCACAGTTCTGTCTTTGGTTAGTCACAGGAGCCTGCAAAAAGTTAACAGGACATCAAGGAGCCTCCAGATGTAACCTGTACTTTGTATGTGCACTCTGGTTGGGACTGCAACTGGTAAGTGAGTGCAGTTAAGGGAAACCTGAAAACCTCACCCACCCCTCACCGAGGTCAGCTACATTCAGAGCCATTCGGTTCTTTCCATGGAAAGCACGAGGACCAGAGACCCGGCAGCCAGCGCTGGCAAGGAGACACTACCCAAAACAGCGCAGGGCCAAGCTACCATATACCTGAAATCCGAGTATACTTGAGACAAACGCAAACTTGTAAATAAAGACATGGTCAAAACATAATGTGACTTTGTGATGATGACAAAATCCCTGTGTGAGGCATCCAGGTCATTTGCAAACCCCACTGCTACCCCAGTGAGCGTGAGCAGGGTGTGTGGAGCTGCTCTTTGCCACTGCGTGCCTAGAGGTAGTCTCTCAACGGCCCTCTGAAGCACTTACATGATTTGGGAGCTGACCTGTAACTTTAAAAATTACTTTCCACCACTGATATTGTTTGAATTGCTCCAGGTCTCGGTACCCAGCTGAACCGCAGGGACTGCAGAGGAGCTGTGCAGTCCCAGCTCCCAGCACAGGGGCTGAGCCAGCGCAGTGGGACCGAGAAGCCCGACTGAAGGAAATACTCCCCTCTTAGGTTGAAGGGTTTCATTTTTGACCCAGTCCCAAAGGCCACATGTCCTTTTGCTCCTGTCCTTTCCAAAAAAGGACTTAATTGTTTGCTCTGTTTCCAAGATAATAAAGGAAACAAATACTCTTCCCACTTGAAACAAGCAAGCCAAAACCAGAGCGTTGTGCCTCTGAAGAAACAGCGACAGCAGAATCATCACGATGCTTGAAGACTGGCAGGGGGAGGACAGACGCCTTTCCCTGGCCACGAGCAGATTTGTGTTAACCCAAATCGCAGTGGGGAGCAGGGGCGATGAGCTGGGTGGTGGGCACCCTCCCTATCACCGCCTGCCAGCACTGAGCATCACTGGGCTCTCACGGCACCCACGGACCCGCAGCAGGGAAACAGCCCAGGGCTTTTCCCCCGAGGGGAAAGTTCAACTTTTGTTTTTTTATTTTGTTCCATTACAAGGAGGAAACAGAATTATTCTATTTGGAAATACCTCTGCAGCTGGCGTCCCCATCCGAGGGGTGGCAGGGGACGGCGAAGGCCACGAGGCCCCCCGGCTGCACGAAGGGCAGCGGTGCGCCAGCACCTTCCCGAAGCCTCTGGTTTTGAGCTGTTCTCCTGCAATAAAAATGCAAAATTACCATAGTGAACAGACACCTCTTGGCCCCCCAAACACGCTGCTTTGTCAAAACTCTGGTTGCCTTTTCAAAACCTTTTTGTCAGACTGGTATCTGGTATCTGTACTAGGGACGTCTTCAAGGGTCTCCTAGTAGACACAGGGTGTTTTCTGCTAGACTTCCCTTTATTTCGGTATTGCTGAAGTACTAGCAATATTTTAATATCACTTATTTAATTGTTTCATTATTGCTTAATATTTAACATTGAAGTATAAAAAAAAAAATATATAGGATGGGTGATGTATCAACCGGCATCTCTGGAGCAACCTCAAGTTATGGAATTTCCTGACTTCTAAATGCTCAATCTTGCAACATTAACATTGCATTAACACTGGGGGGGTTTGCATTTAATTTTACAAAGGCCAAGGGGGAAATAAGCTATTTCCCTGCTGCCCATATTTGAAATCCATGCTTAAGTGCACATCGGGTCAACCCCTAACCAGATGTAAGTACACAGCCAAGTTATTGGATTTCTTGATGATGAATAGAGATCAGGAAATGCACCTGTCTGGCTGCAGAGAGATTTGCATAAAAATGAAGATTATGTACACCTGCATATGTAAAATATTGATGGACGGAATCAAGTGTATGTATGTAAAACCCACAACACTAGCTTTCAGATAAAGCACTGCAGAGCCGTTTCAAACACAAGCCTCCCCTCTGCGGGAGAAGGGTAAGAGGAGAAGCTGGCAGCCAGGCCCTCATTAGCTGATTCGATTTCCTGGCACAGGAATCTGTTGGAACGTTGCAACAGCTCTCGTCTGTCAGTTGGTTCAAGATTAGGCTAGTAAGTGCACTAATTGCTGCTTATATTCTGCTCCGTATCCAAAAGACTTCGGTTACAGGAGAGCTTAGGAGCGGGACGCCCAGAGCCGGTAACTGCAGCAGGGCAGCACGGGAATTCCCGGAGCGACGCTGCGTCCCGGGGATGGGTGCAGTGCCTCGATTCGGCTCCTCAGCGCCTGGGTCTGAGCCCTGTGTGCTCAGGTGCCAAGTGGCCACTACTGGTCATAAAGCAATGGCCCAAGTGCAGGGAGCCCTTGCAAGCCTGGGCGGCAGCAGTTAGTAAGCTCTCTCACACGTACACATGCACATATTTCATTTGTGTGCCTGTGTAAGAGGAACAAAGATAGGGAGAGAGGGCAGAGGGGGGCAAAGCTGTTAGAATCAGACTCCGCACACACCATGCCCTGCCCGTACCCACCGGAGCCTCCAGCTGCCGGTCCTGGTGCGTGGCTGGGCGCCAACCCTGCGGCACCTGGGGCTGGGCTCAAGGAGGAGAAGCAGGGTCTGAACCCCACAGACCCTGGGAGCTGGATAAGGAGCAGTGCGGGAGAGCACAGAGACCTGCCCTGCAGCCGGGAAAGCCTGCCCTTGCTGCCATCCTTATCTGGGAGGCTCTAATTGCAGGTGCTAATCAGTCGGTGCCCATCAAAGACCCTCGTGTCACCTGGTGCCCTGCACTGAGCACACACAGTGGCAGCAGGCACTTTGCTTTCCGTGGCAGTAACCCACGTCCCTGCAGAGTCCAGTTTCCAGCAGCGAGGAGTCTCCCAGCCGCTGGCTGGGCACTGGGATGGCCCCATCTGCACCCATGCAGCAGTGCCGGGTACTCGGACACGCACCCATCTGCCCCAGGGACCTGCAGCTGGCCGGGCACGGAGGGACCACCACCACCCTGCCACGGCTCCTCTCTATGAGGATCCACGGCAGAGCCTTTGCCTCGCAGCAGGCTGTAGCATCTGCTGCAGGGACGGGATTGCCTCAGAGAAACACCCGGCCCTTCCTGATGGAGGCTCATTCATATCGCCAGGGATGCTGTTCCAGTCGTTAATTATCTCCATGTAAGAAACTTGTGCATTTGCAATCTAAGTGGCCTGGCGTTATCTGCCAGTCCAAGTGTCTTAGGCTGATGAAGGAAAGAAAATTTTTACTTCTAGAGATGCGAAAGTCACCTCTGAATTCTCTGATGCTTGCCAAAGTATTCCGAGTTTCAGAAACCCTCCAGCCCTCTGAGGAGAGGTTTCCAGCCCAGTCCTGCGTCACCTTCGCTCTTTTCCCAGAGTCCCTGCCGAGCACTGGCAGAGCCAGGCGCAGCTTTCCAGGATGCTCCTGTGCCTGGCGGGCTGCCGTGAACCCCGTGTGCCAGGAGCCCACGGGGCCGGTGCTGCCGCCGCGCTGCCCAGCGGGCACTTGGGGGCTGCGGCTGCCGAGCCCCTGGCTGTCCTGCTGCCACCGCTAGCAGTGACCAGACGTGTGAAGCTGCTTCTTGGTGGGTTCTCCTTTCCTCGCTAATATTGCTTGGTGTGAAATTTTGTTCTACCCAAAAGGGGAATGTTTCCAAGTTGATTTCTCACCGGTTTTATATTCCCTTTAATTTAGAAAAACACATATAAATAGCAGAAGGTATATTTCGTGTGTACACAACCGCTTTTCCAATGGCTTCATTATTGTGTGTGAAATTAAAATAACATATTGATGATAACTTTAGCCTGCTTTATTGTTAGCAAACAAGGCGAGCGCTGCTAGATCTGCTGATCCTCAGCCCCGTGTGGACACAGGGACAAGGGACAGCATTGCGGCTGGGCTCCGCCAGCTTTGCTGCGGATGGAGAGCGGGAGATGCGTCCCCAGAGCCGGTCGCTCCCTCCGCACTCGCCACGACCGGGAAGGACGGCGAGGGGGCTGGGGGGCCGAGGGGGTGCACATGTCGCAGTCGTTAACTGCCCTGTGGGGCCCTCGGAGGCTCTGCCTTAATGGCATGATTGAGCCCAT
Source organism: Pandion haliaetus (assembly GCA_013401275.1). Taxonomy (NCBI): domain Eukaryota; kingdom Metazoa; phylum Chordata; class Aves; order Accipitriformes; family Pandionidae; genus Pandion; species Pandion haliaetus. The sequence continues at coordinate 199,490 of VYZV01031551.1, read as the reverse complement.
GGAAGAATTACAATTAATTAAGCATTATTTTTAAATTAAAAGAAACCTCTCCCATGTCAGGGCAGTCTCATGCCATGGCAACCAAGCCTTTCTCATTGCTCAACCCTGCAATATTGCTTCCCGGGAATGAATATCGCAGTACCGGCAGCGGCCGGCACAGAGATGCCGGGGTGCCGGTGGCACGGTCCCGTGGGCCACCCAGTGTCACACTGGCTTCAGTCTTCGCCTCTGCTGCGAGGGTGTGCAGCAGACATCTCCCCGGGGATGCACCAGCCCGCGCTCCCTGGGCCGCAGGGGCTCCCCTTGGCTCCCTGCGCTTGCCGGTCCTCCGTGCTGGGAGGGATGGGTGCCTCCGCTCACGTCCAGACCCTTTGGCCGCCATAGGGAGGATGAGAATTGTACGGATTCATGGCAGGCAGCGTGTACGGGAAAGAAAGTACATATTGTAAAGGGACCTTAGAAAATAGCAGGCTGGCAAATACCAGTGATAACTATTTTAATTCATCTCCTCTGACATGAATAGGAGCTTTCTCTTACAACTGAATATAAATAGAAGTTGGACATAGCATTACTATATGAATAAATGAATTAATCAATCAATGACAAAAACATACTATGTAATCAAAAGATTTTTCATGTTAAGATTAATTTAGTGTAATACACGCCTAAATATTACATAAGCCCCCTTGACATTGAATTATAAGACTCAGGGATGGGAAGGGAGCGGGCTGTGGGCTGGGGAAGCGGGTCACCACCTCGGCAGCCGATGGCACGGGAGATGCTGGCACCCCCCCCTCCGCAGGCAGCAGTCCTCGCCGAGGGGCCACGGGGCCAGGCCCGGCAGAGCCGGCTCCTCCAGCCCTCAGCGTGTGCTGCGGGCAGCACCGGGCTTGCAGGCTGCACCCCGGGGGGTGATTTCCCATGGATGGGTCCTTTTCTTCTGTTCTTTAAGGGCACGTATTTTCCATATGTGTTCCGGGTGGACTGAGGGAAAAGCTATATATTCATTTATACCACAAACAAGGGCCACAGATTTCGGACTTTGCCCTTGCAAGCCCGCAAGAAGCTGCGTATTCCTGCAGCATCGGGCGCTCCCCCTCCCCGGGAAGTGATGGCAGCTGAGGGCTCTCGCTCCTTCCAGAGCTGGCGCGTAAGGCTTCGCCTGCACAAGTTAATTAATCTAATGAGGCAACTTCTCTTGATATGTTATGTGTTCTGTATGCTTTCTCCCAGCAAATGATCACACATCCTAAAAATATAATCTTCATTCTTCACTTAAAGTTATGCTTGGAAGTTGAGGTTAGACAAATTCAGCCTTGAAAGAAAACGCAATTTCCTAGCAGCGAGCATAATTAAACATATGGAGCAGTTACCAGGGGAGGTAGCACACCGCCGTGGCTTAGTCATTAAAACCAGATTACATATCTACCCAACAGATCCGCTTTAACTCAGCTTGGTGGTGGACGTTGGTAATGGCCAATGTTTGGCCTTGCGCCCCGCTATCCCCTGTTCAGGTGGTGCTTGTGGACCCGCAGGAGCCGAGGCTCGTCCTCCACGAATCTCCACATGGATATGCTCCTGTAGGGCAGCCCGGGGCAGCTCAGCCCTCCCATGCCTACAGCTGCCTATAGAAGATACAGCAGGTAAAGCGCTTTGCTCTTTAGGCCATTGGGATTACACCATCACCCGTCGGAGAAGTACAGAAATAAATGGCCCGTAAGACCGGGAACGCCACTCCTCCTTACAAAGCGTGCCCGTGGCCGCGCAGCGATGACCGGGCTGGGGTGGTCGCGCTTCTCCCTGTGCCACAGCCGCCGAGCGCGGCCGGCTCCAGCGGGGTCTCGGGCTGGCCCTGCCCAAGGCTGGAGCATGTCTGCCGGAGCCCACCCACGTACGGCCCGCCGGTTGCTCTTCATGGCGAGCTGCCCGTTCTCCGCACTGCTCTCTGATGTGTGTGTCTTGGAACATCTGGGCAATTCAAGTAAGGTTAAGGGGCTGGGAAGCAGTAAAAGACGCTGCGGTGTTTATTTGTTCGGTGCTGGTAAGATGATACCATCAGGGGAAGAACCTTTTGATTTTGCATTTATGTTGTATATTGATTTCCTTTAAAACAGTGACATGGGCTATTGCTAATACTTGTCTAGTTAATACTTAACGGCAACTCTGCTCTTACAGCCAATGAAACAATTTTATAATGTGTGCAAGACAACATACTTCTGTACATCTGATACTTTGTTTTCTTTTTCTTTATTTCTAATCGCAATTTGCATAGATTTCAGCTGAAAAAAATGGAGCGATGAGGATCAAATACGCTATCCCGAAAGGCTCTCGCAAGGTAGATTGAGGTTAGATTTATTCTGCTGTGAGGTTAGACTTATTCTGCTGGTGTCGCAGGAGACCGAGGGCCATCTCATTTTGCAATATCTTAGAGGGACCACCACAACTCAACTTTTTTTGCAACACATTTCTCCACAGAACTATCTGCAGCAGAACGCTCCCCCTAAAACTGAAAGGGAGGCTAAGATTTTCGTGTGGCCAGAAGCCATTGAGCGGAAGCATCACGCAAATGAAAGCATCCTTCCCAAAGAGGAGCGCCCGTTGCAGTGACGCTCAGTGCACAGGGTGTTCTGCTTTTGAGAACAGGGAAGGTGCAGCCCCAGGCGATGCCCGGGAGCGGCTGCAGCAGGGCTAATAGCCCCCTGCCCGGCTGCCCGCCCGTGGGAACCGAGGAGCCACGCTGCAGCGGCCGCGGCGTCAGGGTGGGAGAAGGGCGTAAGGAAGATGGTGGCCAGAGACCGAGGCAGGGGATGGGAAAAGCACGGCTGCACCTGAGCCGTGAAGTAACTCTCCGTGCAGCATTTCCTTCAGGCCTGATTTATGGTTCCAGATGAAACGGGAACTTTGTTTTCATTTTTGCTGCTGGTGAATCTGCCAACACCCATTTTGATGAACAAGAAATTCTCTTTTCCATTTGCAACGTGCTTCTGCTAAATTTTCAAACTTTTTATGAAGCGAGGCATTTTGGATAGAGACAGGTGGAGACAATGGATGCGGGGAGGGAATGGAAATGAGAAGATTTGACTGTGGGAGAGCAGGAGTACACATTTAATGCCACGGAAGGATGAAATCAGAGCAGCCAGGAGGGGGAGGAAGTGTTCTTTACTTGGGGATGGAGACAGAGGAGGACTTTCAAGCTGAGCCCTTCGTAGCTGCACATGAGCCTGCCATGGGTGCAGCAGGAGCTCCTGGGGGGGGTCCAGGGCCGAGGACCCCGGCGGGACGGGATGAGCTGCTCCCTGCGCAGGGACGGGGCTCGGCTCGGCTCGGGCACGAAGCAGCTCATCAGCCCCACGGGGCTGTCACCACCTCACGAGAGACGAACCTCCCTCTGGTCCACGTTTACCTTCTGAAGTCCTGTTCCAGCAGCTGCAGGCTTGTCACTGCTGCAGCCCTCCTTTCTGAGCATGGGGGACTGCCGGAGGTTTCGGGGCCGTGTCGAGAGACAGTTCCCACTGTGATGACCCAAATCCTGCTGTACGGTCCTGGGGCTTCAAGGAGACTCCGAGAGACCCCGGCGGTTTTGTGCGAGGGCAAAGCCACCCCCTCCTCCTGCACCTGCTTCAGAGGCGGACAGTCAAATCTGGAGACGGTGCAGCCCGTAAACGCGCAACCGCTGTGTGAAGGGACAGGGCAGGGGCCGGCCGGGCTCTGGGCACCCCTGGCACCAGCTGCCCCTCTGTGCTGGTCTGTGCGGCGCGCTGGGGTCTTCTGTCCGTGGGCAATACCCACATTGTGCAATGAGCCGTGCAAACAGTCACAGGCAGCAGCAGTGCTGAGCAGGACAGCCAGCCAAAGCTGTACGCCATGCACAGATACGTGTGGACAAGCCCAAGGATGAAGGTGCTGGCATCCAGAGGGGTCTGGTCGGTGCCGCCAGCAGCAGGGTAGCTGGGCAAAGCGGCTGCTGAAGCCAAGGCAGGCTTCGACCCAGTAACTTTAGAAAGAGCTTTGGGGCAAAACACCTCACGCTGAAATACCTGCGAAGTGGTGCCTCCTCCTCAGGCCGGGACAGGAAGGGTTTGGTTCAGAGGGAGAACTCGGGGCAGTTGCCTGTCCCTGTCCTTGCAAAGACAGCCGTGCTGCCAGCTCACGCAGGCAGGGACCTGCCAAGCGGGCACAGGTCGGCTCTGGGGAAGCACAGACACCCCCATCTCCCACTAACCCCAGCGTTTCCACCACAGCGTTCCCATGCAGCGTCTTCGCTGTCACCAACAAACCAAGGTGCTGCCTTACTCCCAGTGCATTCACCACTGCAAGTACCACCAACCGCCTGTCATGCAGACACGCCGTCGGGGTGAGTGTGCGACAGACACGCAGGCAGGAACTGCTCCTCCAGCTGCACTGCAAAAGCGAGTCTCGGTCCTTGCGCCTCCAAACGCTGGGCTGCAGGTGCAAAGCAGGTAGCAAGAAATGCATGGCTTTGCTTTGCCCCTGCAGAAGAAACAAGCCTTATTCTTCTGCAAATTTACCCTATAATGAGAAACATATGTTATAGAACATGATTTTCTACAAACCAAGCATTTGCTGCATAGTTTATGGTTAAGTCTGAATGTAGTCACAGCTGTCATGGGAATTATGGGTTCCTTGATTTTCATAATTAAAAAGAGAGAGAGGAAAAGAGGGGGGAAAGGAAGCAGGAGCCCAGAGCCTGGTGCTGTGGGCACTGCCTGCGACACGCAGCAGGCGGCTTCGCTGCAGGAGGGAGAAATTCTCCTGTTGGGAATTCACTGAAATATTTCCTATACCGGTAGGTTATGCAGGGAACATTGTCTGCCTGATTTGGTGGTTAATTAAATAAAAGATATTCCAAATAAAAAAATAGATTCTGGTTTTGGGCTCTTGGGAAATCATTACTGACTAGTGACCTCTCTTAACCTGGATAAGGTTCATGCAGGAGATGTCAAAGCGTGAAGCATAGCAAATATCCGTGAGCATGTACAATTACAGGTTTATTAAAGGAAAACAAGGGCCATACGATAAATGGGAAAACCTGTTTTATGGACACAGCGAGCAGGCATTTTCAAGAAGAGCCAAACCGGTTTCAGTGGTGGCTGTGCCCCCGCAGCTCCGGCCAAGCTGTCCCACCGGGGACGAAGGTGCGGAACAGCCCCGCTGCCCTGTGCTGCCGTCAGCATGGGGGATGTTTCACCCGGGCGCAGCGGAGGACGAACGAGCGGCTGAGGAACACGTTAAAAGCCTGCCTGGGGAAGCCTCCGGGGAGAGAAAGGGCTGCCTGGCTAGAGCTGGCTTACGTGGGCCGGCTCAGAGCCAGCAGAGACCAGGGGGATTCTCCATCAAGGTTATCGTCCCAGTGCAGCTACCGGGGCTAGAGGACTGCGGGGGGTTCCCAAACAGCTGGGCACGGTCCTCCCCCCGTATCCCCTCCGGTCCCCGCTGACGAGGCCCGTGCTGCCTCTCACGCTACCGTCTGCCTCAGCGGCGGCAGGGAACGGCAAGCGCAGGGCACGGGCGGCGGGAGCTGGCACCGCTTCGCTCTGCGCGAAGGCGCTTCTTTCCCCATCAGCCGCCACAGCATTCCCCACAATTACAGCTCCGTGTAATTAATAATGTTTTCATGAAGGGCATTTTCCTTGCATTGGGAAACAACTGCAATCACATTGACTGTATATCAACCAAAATACAAGTCACTTGGGGAATAAAGCAAAGATGTAATTGAGGATCCGCTATTTATCACTCTTTCCAGAATTATCGAACGCACGGCACTAATACTTTTGACACACACGCTGTTCTCAAGCACTTGTTCCATTGTCATCAGATAATTTTTTTTAAAGGAAATAAAACATCGAACTACTTTCAAAAGTCTCTTTGACTTTCAATCATGAGCATGTTGCTTATTAGTGAGATGAATTTATAGGTAAGGCGCTAATCTTTTATAATCACCCTTTTATAGGCAGATGCCATCAGGTTTGCATAAGTAGTGACATTAACCGTTACAGCTTTAAGTAGAAATCAGAGTGCAGAAATGTAAATAACTACTGGATTTTAATATGTAATTAGTGATGCGAAACCTCAGTTACAGTATTTAATTACAAAAAATGGGTATGTTTCACCACACTTATTCCAAGCTGGAGCACTCTGGTACATCTGACGCCTGCAGAGCCGCTGGCGTTGAGCGCTTACCCAGCATTTTGCGACCTCCTCGCGCGGCTCAGGAGCTCCGGCGTGGCTGGGTCTACACAGATTTGTGCAATTGGATGAGAACCCGAAAATCAAATCCTAAATCCTATCTATTTGTGGGGATTAGCCTGTTCAGCTAATTCACTGAGGTAGGGTTTTTAGTTATTCAGCTAGTCTTTCAGACTGCATCCTGAGGGAAATCAGGCAGCATCTCTCCAGCTTGTACACACCAGCAGCCAGCCCAGGCGGCCGGCTCCGCTGGCAGGTAAGCGATGCTGTTGCTGCTCCGGGGCTGAGCTGCTCAGGCAAACGGCAGCCGTGCCCATCACAAGTGAAGAGAGTGGAAAGCTTTCACACTTTGATGCCTATAGCCCAATTACAGGGAGATTAGCAAGTTTATTTTTTTCCACCTTTAAGCAGCAGCCCACTTCCCCTCCCCTCACCCAGCCAAATGCCGTAATATTTTATGAAATCTCTAGTGTCACTTCAGCAAGGCTGCTGGTAGACGTAGGGAGGAGGGGGTGAAATAAAAGAAGTAGACAAATAAAGGACAAAGGACAAAATGCTGCTTGATTTATGTAGAGCATCCTCAGGAGAAACGCCTCTCTGCTCCAGCGGCAGTAAGAGGTCAGCGCTGCAGGATCGGTCCTCAGGTTTGCAAAAGGAGTTTCCCTTCAATCCTCGCCTCATTGCAGCCTTGAGGGAGCTTCGGTAATTAGGGCTGTCTCTGCGTTTCCATTATAACTCCTGCCACGGGAACTCTCTGCCCGGGCTGGAGGCAGGACTCGGGCCCATGGCCCCTGCCGCCCCGCAGAGCTGAGCTCGCCCCTCGCCCCACTGGGCTGAGCTGGTGGCTCTTACTGGGAGCAGGGGCTGGCTGGCAAGCGGGGGGGGGCGAATGGGGGCTAACCCGGCTGCTCTGCTGCGGGGACATGGCTCGGGTGCCTTCGCCGCCCCTCGCCGTCCCTCGCTGCCCGGATGGGGACCGCGCACGGGCGAGTGGGCACCGGCCCGGGCGAGGAGTGGGAGCGCCGCGGGGGGCTGCAGCCCCACGGGCTGCGCTGTCCCCCCCAAAACGCTGGCGGGCACGCGACCCTGCAGGGACGGCTTCACGGTGGGTGGCTGCACCCCTCCAAACGGGGCTGGGATCTGGACATGGGCCTGGCCAAGAAGCCCAGGGTCTGGTTTGAAACGTGTTTCTGCGCTCTCCCTGCAGGCAGCAGCACCAGTGCCCCCAGTAACTCATCCGAAGGAGGGAATGGGAGTGCACTGCCATTGTCTCTGACTTCATTTACTGCTGAGGACTTTTATTTTTTGACTGGATGAATGAAAAGGCTATTATGAGCAAGTTACAGAAAGTGGGGAATGAGAAGTGTAGCAAGCATAAAATAATTCAGAACAACAGGCGTCTTTCATATGGCCAGTGCGGCCAACAGAGGAGTAGCAGCGCAGAGCCATAAATAACAGTGGAAGGGAGGAGAAATTCAGCAGTGACAGCAAGAGGAAAAATACGTGATGTCGGATGCAGCTTGGCAATAGGAGCACCGGCACTGCGTCCCGCTAATGGTAATTAGGATTTTGTTGCATTTGCAACACACCGATCCCCATTCCTGAAACTTCGGAAGTAGTTGCTGGGACTTGAACAGTTCTTCGACACTCATTAATGCTGATAATACCCAATCAAAGGCCAGATATTAGCTGTGCAAATACAGGCAAAACTCTTTTGCATAAGAAACATCTTTAAAAAGTTGCAAACCTCCCCAGAACCAGCGGTTGGGAGGCATTCATTGTGTCATACGCATTAATTCAGTTGGCACATTACAATGTTAAACTAAATGACATTATTACAAAGCTGTGCTAAGAAGTGTTGACAGGTCCATATGGTAATTTTACAATGTATAATGAACACACAGACTCCTTTCTTGCAGAAATTTATAGTTCAAATCTATACCCAGGATATCCAGTTTTATTTCCAGAAACTTAAATTGACTTATTACGATGTAGTGAATGTATAAATTAGTTCCAGTAGTTAAACTGAAGCATTTCCCTACAGACTCAATTAGATTCATTAATCTACTGTGTAGACCTGTAAACGGTCCATTGTTCTTTTCCCCCCCAAAATGTCAAAAACTATTTCTCTAACTATAAAATATTTCCTACAAAAACTGTTTTAAATGGTAAGAATTATTTAATATTAGGAACCCAGATCCACAAATTATTTCAGCGCCCTTCTTCTTCTTCAAAAGAAAAATAGGGTTCAGCCCTTGCCAGATAATTTAGTGGGAGGGAGGCTGAAATCACTCTTCTATTAAGCTTAAGACCTACCAACATAAAACAGATCGCTTTCCACCCTCATCCAGGAGAATAAATCGGCTGGAAAGGGGATCCTTATGTGTTTTTGTAACCTACAACACACGTTGCTCTAAACATTTGTATACAACCAGATGCTGCCAAGGGTGGGCCGCAGTCGCCGGTCCGGCGCAGCATCGGCAGGGACCCACGCCGGGGGTCACGGGAGAGCAGCCGGTGATGCAGAAACCTCCCACGTCCCACAGGGACCCAGCCGGGGAAGGGGTCTGCAAAAACCCGGCTGTGTGGGGACCATAACCTCTACAGGTCAAAGAGATGGTCTTAAGAATACCGCTTCCTCAGAACAAAAATCCACTTTATTCACATCCATCGGCGCGGCTCCACCCTGTTTCATAGCATCTTCCCTTTTAGTTCTGCTGCATAACACGATCGATTATACGCTGCTTTGTGGGAGGGACGCGGAAACAAGATCCAGGCGACCCAACAACGCAGCCTTTTATCAATGAGGCCGCACTGACAATTACAGGGCACCGTTCCCAAAAAAGAGGGGTGAGAACAAACCTACAGTCCTAACTAAGAGAGGGGGTAAGCTCTGAGGGCTGGAGGTGGGGAACTGCCGGGAGCACGGGAACCTCTGCGTCCCGGCCTCCGCGCCGGCTTCGCTCGCTCGCGTGAGGGAGGATCCACCACTGCAGGATGAAGTTAAAACTAGTTTCAGGCTGATCTGCTGAAAAAGGGGCTGCGTCGGGATCCTGGGTTTGGAAGGAAGGAAAGAAGAGGGAAGGAAACCAGTAGCTTTTTGTATCCTCAGATTTTTTGGTTTAGCAATGCCACTCCGTGTTCTCATTGTCAGAAACATGATGCAGGTGTGTCATTCCACACGGCAGAGCTCTCCGCAGTGGGAACCTGCTCCCGCTGAAGGAAAGCTCTGCAGGGAAGTGGGGGGCTGGCGGTCTGCCGGCAGCAGGCACGGCACAGGGTGCTGCTGGTGAACAGGGACAACGCCTGTACGTGCTCATTGTTCGCCAAAGCCACTGAAACACAAAAGTCTAGGCTATTATTATTTTTATATTTCACTGAGAATATTCAAAGATAAAAAAGTTGTTTCAAAATATCATTTCCAGCAGAAAATTCAACCCTCTCAACCCACAGGATGAAAATTAACTGTTTTGGAAAGTGCCATATTTTGAAAGTAAAACTTTCACAAGTCTCCACACAAGAGAATTGGACAATTCAACTTCAGGAAAAATGAAATTTTGGCATCGCAAACATTTTATGCAGCATTCGCAACAAACTGCAGTCCCTGCTGTAGGAGGTCAGAGCAGAGCTGTGCCTGCCCAGCGACCTTTCTGGTGGTGATCGTGGATGTGCCTCCGCCACAGAGAGGAGGGATGGCATTGGCATGGAGGGTGATCTGCTTCGCTGCCTTTGGCTCCAAACCAGAGGGAAAAACACGCCGAAATAGGAGGGAGGAGAACGCGCACCCTGGGGTGCTGGGACACAGCCAGGCAATGCCACACCTTCTGCCAGGACTTCTGTCAAATGTGAGAACAAAAATAAAAATACAAAGTATTTTCACAACTACGGGTCACTCACACAGCTAGAAATACTTCCTCTTGCGGAGCAGGAGTGTGACCTGGTTCTGGGAAAACTCACGTTAGACACTGATTTCCCAGACGACCCCACGAAGAGTAGTTTTGGGATATTCGGAACAATGTTCTCAGTTGTCCTGAGGCCTTTGGTCCTACACTGCTCTCTGCATTCAGCTTTAGTGCGGAAAAAAATGAAAATGTTCCAGGAACTTCTCTGGGAAAAACTGAAAATCTAAATCAAAACCCCAAGCTAGAAACAAGTGCGAGGTATCTAACACAGACAGCGCCAAGCTTTCCTGTTAAATTGAGGAATATTCAGAAAAGAGACATGAAGAAGAAATTCCTGGCCCCCAGTGCCAAACCTGCTTTGGATCCCAGGATGCTTCTCACCTTCGGCCGCGCGAGTGGGAGCTGCACCAGGTCTGCTTTCCCTGGCTGGGAGCAGGGACACTCGCCCCGGATCCGCACTGTCCCTCTGGCACGGGGTCACAGAAATTGCAGTGACATTCCCTACATGTCGACTTCAGCAGAGAAATGAGTCATCCCTCACGGACTGCAATCACAAAAGCAAAATCTGGCTGTGATGGAGGAGAGTAAATTGCATTTCCTTCCCTCTCATGAATTAGCAATGAAATTGCCTGGTCCCGATTCTCAAATCTTTACTGCTGGCAATGTACAAAGCAGAAGGACTGCTGCATGATTCTTCAGGTATGAGGTCAAATTTGCAGCATTTGTAGTCATAAAACTTTGGCTCTGACTTTTACTCTGAGCAAATTTTATATGGAAGTCACTGAGAGAGAATAAATATGAAGCACTAAGATGTCATTTACCATCCCTGCAAGCATGACCCTGATCCCACATCCCTGCAACGTGCACAAGCGTGCTCCGATCGCAGTGCAGATGTTGCTTGCAAATAGATTGCAAGTTTGAGGGTTGACTTGTGCTCTACTTTTAAAAAACGTGTAGCAGACACTGTGTTTTCACTGGCTTTTTAATGTCTTAATAATTCCCCTCCAATCCACTTGGCTACATTAGAAATAACTCCCATCAGCAAAGAGAATAGCCTGCTGCAAACTGCGTGAGTTCTTTTAATAGCAAATATATTCCCAGCGCATCCTAAAACCGAGGTGCAGGAGGGAATGGGAGGGTGCAGGTTGGTATTAGCATTTTTCTCCCGGAGAGATTCCCGCCCTATCTTGGTGGGGCCTTGCTGCGTCCCCCAGCTCAGGAGATCCTCTCCCGCTCCCTCTCTCCCGCGTTAGTGTTTTTCCCCTGAGCGATGGCATTTTAAAAACATATTTGTTCGGCTCGGAGGATGACTCTGCCCTGCCCATCGCTAACATAAATGACCTTGGGAGGCTCATGGAAATCGTGTGCAGGGTGTAAATCCCAGCTGGGACTGGGGGCCCCACCACCAGGTAGCCAATAGTCAGGATGAGAAACCGTGTTGTTTAGCTACTCGTGCCACTGCCACCGATGCTGTAGCTGCTGCGCTTGCGTTTTTGCCTTGTCATCAGCCAGAAAGCGACCTGCGGACTGTAGCGAGGATTTTGTTGTTGCCTGTTGGTAAAGAGCATGCCTGTTCTTCATTTCAGAGTATTTCCCCTCCCCTTATTTGTCTTTAAAAGTTTACTGTGTAAACCAAGAAGCCGCCATACATTCACAAGAGAGTTACTAGTGGCTAAATTTGATCTTCCCTCTGCTTCAGCTGGCTCTAAAAAATGTTTACCACTTTTTGTGGCAAAATGGAGAACGAACTTAACTGCAGACGCGAGGTGCCAGCGGGCACGCAGCAGCCCTGCATGAACGATGGGGAGGGTTGGATTCGACACTGAGGAAACTTGGGAAAATCCATATGTGGAGCTGTTGGAAAAAGGCAGGATGTTCACTGGGGCTCGGCTGTGGCCAGGATGTGCTTGGAGAAGATGGGGGGCTGCGCCTGGGGGCTGCTGGCGGGGGACAGCAACGCCCGGCGGGGGCGGCGAGGCATGAACATTGCCTGCAAATTAGACCCTCTGAGTCAGTATTCCCAGCACTGGCATCGTCAACAGTGCCGCGCTGCAGAGCAAGGCAGAAAATACCCGCTTTGTGCGGCACAGGAGTCATCTGGGACTTGCACGAGTATGGTGCCTCTTGCAGAGAGGAGCGGTCTGCGGGGACGTGCTGGGTGCCCCCCACACCCGCCCCAGCCCCAGCCCCAGCCCCTGCCTCCAGCAGCCTTGGCAGAGCTCCCGGGGGCACCGGCATGGCTCGTGCACAACTTCAGCTCTTGCAAGCTGCAGGGGTCTTGCAGGAGCCTGTTTCCAAATTGTCCCATTTCCTGGGATCAGACTAGATTGTTAATTAATCCGTGGTTCATTATCCCTAGGTTCATGGGTCCCGGTAAGCCACAGCTGAGTTTCACCAGTACGTCCAGGTGGAAGCAGCGGGACCCGGGCTCCTGCCCAGGCCACGGTGCTCAGCGCTGCTCTGGCGATGCTTCGGTGCCAGCACCGAAGGTGCCTTCCGTGCTCGGCACCGCCGGGTGCACGCCAAGGCTCCCGCCTGCCCTGCCTCTGCCGACACGGACCCGCTGCAAGCACACGGACCAGGGCAGGTTTTGGGGGTGTTTTGTGGCCAGGCGCTGCCCGTCCCCAAGCCCTCGTCCAGCGCTCGGCGTGGCTGGTGACCACAGGCGCGGTGGAGAATTGTGCCGGCCGGGGCGCACAACACATCAGCGCTTGTTCGTCTTGAACTAAAGTTATTTCTGCAATGGAAAGAACTCGAGCGCAGCCGCAGCAGCTCTGAGTCACTCCCTGGTATTTCTGCCGACGGGTGCTGAAAGAAAGTGAACATTCATGAAGCAGAGCCTCGCTGCTTGGGGAGTCCGCTTAAATGCCACAATAGGAAGATTGTGGAGGAAGAATTCGAAGCAAATAATCTGGAAAATATTTAAGATAAACGTGAACAGAGTGGTGGGGTTTTCTGCTTGTTTGTTTTTTGCCCGGAGAACCCAGAGCGGAGCAAGAGCAGCTACTGAACTGCTGGAAGGGCCGGTGGCTGCCAGGGGAGCCGCGCGTCTCCGAGGTGGAGGAGTCCCAAGCTGGCTCTGCGTGGGCTGGGGGTGAAGGGGCAAGGTACCAGCCGGTTGGCTGCCAATGCTTGGGAGAAAAAGCTTGGTTCATAAATATACAAATACGTGTGTGTATTTGAGAAGCTGTAAGCGTTCTACAGACGCACCCTCTGCAATGGTGGTATTTAACGGCGTTTAACCTCCGTGAGAGCATGTGCCGGGGCAGCAACCCCGTGGCCATCCCCATGTCCATCTGTGGGGTGACCAGGACGGCTTTGCTATCCTGCTCTGGCCCCCAGCGCGAATGCTGCCGGGAGGGGAGCCGGGACTGCAGCGGAGCGGGGCTGCTCAGCGAGGTGCACAAGGGAGGGTGCCGAAGGGCAGCAGCGGCACACGCATTGTCACTTCTGAACAAAGCCTTGTCCTGAGCAGGAGCTACCACCAAGCGCCACAGCCTGACCCACCTCATCAACCCACATTTTTGAGAGCTGACTGAGGTGCATGGTGCACCTGGTTGTTTCCCAGGTTGTGCTGAAGCCGTTGTGGGGTTCCAAACCTTCCCGTACCATTTCACCACTTGCTCTCCCTTTGTGCCGCTCGGCTAGCCGGGCAGGTATCGTTGCAGGGACCGGCTGTGCTGGGTGTCAGGGCTGATCCCTCCAGCTGCTTTTTGGACAAAAGGGCCGTGGGGTGAGGCTGGGTCCTGCAGGAACGCTGGTGCCGGAGGGCCCGCAGCTGAGCTCGCGTGAACACACATCCCTGCAGCTCTGCCCATTTGCGATGCATGCGTTGCCCTCACGGCCAGACCCGCCGTGCAGCAGCGGGGACTCGGGGACCATCTGCCTCTGCTTTTGGCCCTGCCCAAGGATATGTGTCTGAAAGCTCGCCCGCTGCCCGGGGGCTCCCGGGGCACAAGTGGGACACAGGGACGACTCCGACACCTCTGCTCGCATGGCAGAGCCGTGGGGCACTTTGCTCCCAGGGGAACCATGGGCTGTTTGGTGTCTAGATGTTTGTCCGCGAGAAGCACCCACCGCTGGGAGCTTGCCCACCGCAGGGGCTTACAGCCTTGTCCTGAGATCTCTGCACCAGGACACGTCTTCCAGTTTAACATGGACACTCAGTGCCGATGCACACCCTCAGTTGTCTTCCACCTGCTTGCTTGCAGGAGACCACGGTGACAGTCTCCAGACTCACCCCCTTCCAGAAAAAAAAAAAAGAATCTCAGCGAGCGGTATCCATTCCCAGCACCTGGTGTGGTGAAGTTTGGAGACCCTCCAGGCACACCCCTAAGAACTGCAGCTGCCCTGCTGGTTTTTAAAAAGAGGCTGAGCTGGCTGGGTCCTGACGTCAAAGCTAGGGCTTTATCAATGTCACCTTTATGTTAGCAAACAGATTAAACGCTTCTAATATCTCCCATAATGGCATTCTGTATGGTTGAGATCACATTTGCGATAGTATATTTGATACAGTTGTAAACCTTGAAAGAATAAGGGCTGCCTAAGAGAATAGCTTTTTCTAGCTTAAACACATTACAGTTGCGAGTGTAAATCACTTGTCAGTTGATGGCAAATGTAACAGTGTTATAATCGGAGGAAAAAAGAAATAAAGTGCAGATAATCTTTTTCGCCATTTTCCTGGCAGCGTCAGCGGTGGGAGACTGACAGCCCTTCACTTGAGTGGCAGGTGTCCTTTGAAGCGCCTGTGAATCACTATCTGTGCAGACTGTTGAAATGCATATTTCCATCCTTATCGTAAAGGAATGGATGGGCAAGATAGGTGCTGTTAACATTGCAAATAGCTCCAGAATTATTCATTGTCAGCTCCGGGCAAAGAATAGGGGGAAAGTTTTATTATTCACCGCGCACAATAGCCGGATGCTTAATGATTCCCCGCTACCTTGGCAGGATTGTCTGCCGACTTCAGGCGCTCGTGGTGGGTGACACAGGTCTGGCCAAGTGTTAGAGCAAGATCATACGTCCCGGGCCCATTTTAATTTCTAATACATTAATCTTTCCCTCGCAGATGCACAATGAATATTCCGCAGCCCCTTGTTTGTCAGGAGCTGTCTGCCTTTCATCTATTCAGGTGGTTTCATTGACTCTGAAAGCGTGCTTAAAAGGCCTGATCAGTCAATGACAACTGTGGCACAATAGCAGGGAGCCCCGCTCCCCCCGTGCCCCCCCGCCACGCCGGCATCTGATGGACACGGCTGACACCCGCTCCCCCGGGACGCCCGGCGGCGGGCGCCTTCCCCACAGACGTCCCGGGCGTTATCGCGCCGGGAGGACCGCGGCCGGCGGATGTATCGCACCTCCCCAGCAGCTGAACCCGACCCCGCGCCGCCGCGCTCGCACCCCGGGCCCCGCGCTGAATTAAAATGGATTAAGTTGGCTTAGTGCTGTTTTACAAGCAAGCTGCATGCACCGCACCATTCATTTTTAATTTTAATCCTTTGTCTCGGCCTGCTAATTACGATTGTTTTAAGTTCATTATCCCAATGCGCATATTGTAACTGGCTGGATCCGCGCGCTTGTAAGCTGTGTCCTCACTTTTGCAGGTAGTGACCCTTGAATTGTTAAATGAGCCCGTGCCAGCGCCGAACAGCACACTCCGTGATCTACGATTCACTCCTCAGCTCTCAATTCTTTTGTCTCCTATTAATTAAGTAGCAACCCCTCAACGGCAATGGGGACAAGGACCACAGAACCCCCCGGGGCTGGGGCAGGGGTGGGACGGCTGGGACCCCCAGGAGCAGCGGTGGGTTGCGCTTGCCCCGACGTCGTCGCAGCTCTCCCTCATACTTGCATCCCCAGCGTGGCCGTGCCGGGACCATGTCCGCCCTGGAGCAAAGCTCAGCCCTGGGCATCATAGTGGACCCAGGTCTGGCGTGTGCCGCTGTGTCTCCTGCTGGGGCACCGCTCCCCCCGCTTTCTGCCACCCCAGAGGAATGCTGGAGGCCACCCAAACTAGGCAGACCCACGGGGAACATATTCGCAGGACACATCAACCATTTGTTGGACTGGTGACCCTTCCTTCCGTCAGCTTTCTCAGGGGTCCCTACATTTTCTCAGAACCCCATGCCTCAAAAAACGACCCAACTACCTCTGTTTTTTAGGATATAATCTCCAGTCCCAGTGACCTCACACACAGGCAGGAGGGATTAGCCGTGGCCATACTGGACTGGAGATAACAGGAGCTGACACTGCGCTTCGGGCAACGCACCCGCCGGAGCAGGGCAGGTGGCTTCCAGAGACCGGCTCCCAAAGCCCACCCTGCCCTCGGGCACGCGCGTGTGCCGGTGTGTGGCCGTGCAGGTGTGCGGGCATGCAGGTGTGCAGGCATGGAGGTGTGCGGGCATGCAGGTGTGCAGGCATGGAGGTGTGCTGCCTGCAGGCAGCGGGGCTATGCTGCGGTGCAGGAGGGTCTTTCTGCGGCACTGCCGGCATGGCCGCAGCCAGGCACTGCCGGGACCATGGGAGGAAAGTTGGTGCCAGGAGTCCCCCCGCGGCTGCGCAGACCTGGGGGCTGGGTCCCCCCAAGAGTGCACTTTCCCTCTCACTAATTAGTCACAAGCACAGAGTGTGTTGGGGAGCCAGGGAGGGGACTGCCACGTGCTGGGTGGTGGAGACGCATGTGTAATGTCCCCGAAAGACGCTCCAAAAGTGCTCAGCGCCGCCTCACCCCTCACGTCCACCTGGGGCTGCACAAAGGTGCTGGGCGCCCAAAGTGGGGTCAGACACCCCATGGGCCATGGCCTGCTGCCCGGATGGCTCCAGGACAGGGGAGGTGCAAGCTGGGCTCACCAAAAATTAACCCACTGGTGCTGGGACATCCCATTCATTCGACTCCCTCCTTAGTGAGGGATGACAAACCTTCAGCATCTCCTAAATTGAATTCACGCATATTTAGGCCAAACATAACACTTAGTGGTAACAAAGGTTAAATCTGGTCTCGGTTCTTCCTGCTGAGGGGCTGGTGCTGGATTTCTGCTCCACTGCCGATGGCTGAGGGACCTGACCACGGAGAGGGGCCCGAGCCCCGGTGTGCAGATCCATGGTCCTCAGAGTGCACCCACCCACGGATGAGAGCGTCCCAGCCATCCCATCGTGTACGGACAGCTTCAGACTGGCAGCACTGGCTAATCGTAAGCAGGTTTGCATGTGGAATCACTCCACTTTTGGAGATGTTCCTCCACCCGGGATGCCGCTGGGCCCCGACGCAGTCCAAGGAGGGATACTCAGCGCCTAGGAGGGGCCGAATCCTGCAGCTGCTGCGAGCTGGCCCAGGGGCTGTGCTCCTGCACCAGGCTGGGATGGCAAGAAGTGGCCTGAGTTCTGGTTCTTCCCAGGTGCTCGTGTTTTTCTGGATTTAAACGTGTTTATCTCCCTCCCGTAAGCACAGCACAAAGCAGGGCTGCTCTGGGACCCAAGTGGCTCTGGGGGTGCTGCCCCTCTGCCCTGGCTGGGCCACCCCCTTTGCCCCAAGGGCTGGGGGACCCCCCGTTCCTGCTCCGCCAACCCCAAATCAACCGGAGTGCCTCATGCAAGGTTGCATTTTAATAACCCCTCACCAGCACTTTCTCTTGCAGTGTTGCACCGTGATTAAGCAAGCACAGGCACACAGGGTTTGAAAAAAACCCCTCTGTTGAACATTGCACCGAAGCTGGCCTGTGCTCTCAATAAAAGCTCATTAAGAAAAGATTATGAACATATAACAATACATTTTAAGTGCGCTGCAATGATCCATAAAATTGGTGTGGCTAATTAGCAGATCAAATCTCTATGAGAACTGGATCACTTTAATATCCTTGGGTAGTTTAATTCTGTAGGTATTTTACTATCCACACATGTTTAGTAAAATTAAATAACAGTATAAATGTTCAGTGGGATTAAAACAACAGTAAAATGAAACCAAACAAAATGAATTTATTTTGTTAATAGAATAACAGCGAATCCCAATGTTGATATAACATTACACAAAATCTAGAGCAAACATAGTCTGAATCCCAGTCTCATTTCACATGTAATTAACCTTTCTCAATCAAGCTAAGCATCCCTTATACCTCCTCCACAACGGCTGTGCACCCACGTCTCTTCCTTCATGGGGGGTGAGAGGCAGGAGTCGGTTTGTAGGGCTGCTTCTTCCCCGCAGCACGGCTGGGCCGATGCCGGTGCCGATGCCGGTAACAGGGCCGGTGCCAGTGCCAGGCTGGGGAGCGCCAGTGCCAGCCCAGTGCCAGAGCGTGAGTGTGGCCAGGCAGCCGGCAGGTCCCTGCCCAGGGGTTCAGCCCTGAGTGGCAGTGGGACGGGGCACCGGGTACCCCCCGCTCTCCCCTCTGCTGCAGGGGGCATGCTGGAGATGCCCTGCACCCTGGAGAGCCGCCGGCAGAGCCGCCAGGCAGGAAAATGCTGGGAATAGTTGGGACACCTGGGAAGTTGTTAAAGGGTTTAGGTTCCCCAGTGGATACTCTTCTCTTTGGGGAATATAATTTTTTCCCTTTTTTACGGTCCTTCACATGAGCATCCAGACAAAGATGCTCCTGCAGGTAGGTTTGAATCTGCACTCTTCATGCAATTCATCATTAAAAAAATCTGTCTGAAGTGAGACATCAAAAAAACCCAAGGCTGATTTTTTTTTTTATTTTACTTTGTTTGATTAAACAAAGAAACCCTGAAAAAATATTTTAGAATTAATCAAAAAACTGAAAACACCTTAGCTTTCCTTCCATACAAAATTTAAATGCTAAAAAAGATTTTCTTTCATTTTGTTTTCAAGGGTTTCTACCTCTCCACTTATCGATTAAATTGCGCTTTGGCAACTAGAAGAAGATAACGAATCTTGAAAAAGACAATCTTGTTATTTTTACTATCGATAGCTATTGTTTCTGAATAATGATTTATATTTTAGAGCCCAATTACAATTTCAGTGAATAAAGAAATTAAAACCAGGGATAAGTGCATACAACCTACGCTTACAGAAGAAGAACTGGGGCACGGAGAAGGTAACAAATTGCTCAGTAAGTCTGGACCAAGGGACAGGAGCGGCAGCGAAGTCCATCCATCTGTCCTGTGCCTTGGCCGAAAGCCTCGCTGGCCCAAGCCTTCGGTGTTTGGCCCAGGGTACCGATGCGGGGGGGGAGATGCCAGGGAGGGTTGGTGCCATGTCCCCCAAGGGGCCCAAGTATTCCCCGAGGCATGGGGCGAAAGCATCCCGAGCAGGAGACCCCCTCACGCACTGCACTGGGCTGACGCCGGCTCCAGAGCCGCCCTTCTCCCATCAGTAGCACTTTAATGGAAAAACACGTCCTGTGCATCCATCCCACTGGCACCTGAACCACTCAGGTCCTGTGTTGTGCTTGTGTGTTTTGGAAAACACTGCCTACTTCTTATTTGCGTAGCCGACTGGTTTTGTACTACTAACATGAAAAGTTGTGCTGATAAACAGTTCTATTTATTTAAGTATTTTTTATTCCTGTCTCCTCAGCACCAGCAGCCCTCTGTTTGCTGCTGTTTATCAAGAAACACCATGTGAAAGTTAATAATAACATAATTACAGTCCTGAGGGAACTGGCGGATGAAGTGGCTAAGCCACTACATATGAGAAGTCGTGGCAGACTGGTGGAGTTCCCACTGACTGGAAAAGGGGAAACATAATCCCCATTTTTAAAAAGGGGAAAAAGGAAGACCTGGGGAACTACAGGCTGGTCAGTCTCACCTCTGTGCCCAGCAAGATCATGGAGCGGATCTTCCTGGAAACTATGCTAGGGCACATGGCAACTAAGGAGGTGATTGGTGACAGCCAACATGGCTTCACTAAGGGCAAATCATGCCTGACAAAGTTGGTGGCCTTCTACGATGAGGTTACAGCATTGGTGGGTAAGGGAAGAGCAATGGACATAATCTACCTGGACTTGTGCAAAGCATTTGACTCTCCTGCACGACATCCCTGTCTCTAAATTGGAGAGACATGCATTTGACGGATGGACCACTTGGTGGATAAGGAATTGGCTGGATGGTCACACTCAAAGAGTTGTGGTCAATGGCTTGATGTCCAAGTGGAGACCAGTGACGAGTGGCATTCCTCAGGGGTCGGTACTGGGACCAGTACTGTTTAATATCTTAATCAGTGACATAGACAGTGGGATCAAGTGCACCCTCAGCAAGTTTGCTGACACCAAGCTGTGTGGTGTGGTTGGCATGCCGGAGGGAAGGGATGCCATCCAGAGGGACCTTCACAGGCTTGAGAGGTGCGCCCATGCAAACCTCATGAGGGTCAACAAGGCCAAGTGCGAGGTCCTGCACATTGGTTGCGACAGTCCCAAGCACAACTACAGGCTGGGCAGAGAATGGATTGAGAGCAGCCCTAAGGAAAAGGACTTGGGGGTGCTGGTTGATGAGAAGCTCAACATGACCCGGCAATGTGCTTGTAGCCCAGAAAGCCAACCGTATTCTGGGCTGCATCAAAAGAAGCGTGACCAGCAGGTTGAGGGAGGTGATTCTTCCCCTCTACTTCATCTGATGAGACCCCACCTGGTCTGGAAAGCTGGAGAGGGACTTTTTACAAGGGCATGTAGTGACAGGACAAGGGGTAATGGCTTTGAACTGAAAGAGGGTAGGCTTAGATGAGATGTAAGGAAGAAGCTCTTCACGGTGAGGGCGGTGAGGCACCGGAACAGGTTGCCAGAGAAGTTGTGGCTGCCCCATCCCTGGCAGTGTTCAGGGCCAGGTTGGATGGGGCTTTGGGCAACCTGGTCTAGTGGAAGATGTCCCTGCCCATGGCAGGGGGGGTTGGAACTAGATGATCTTTAAGGTCCCTTCCAACCCAAACCATTCTAGGATTCTATGATAATTTAGAGCAATAATTACATTTTTATTCAATAGTTATGGGAAAACACTGAGTTGAATAATGAGATAAAAATGGGTGTCTCAGTCCTAACAGGACATTAATCAACATATTAACTGTGTAGGCAAACTGATTTGAGGCTGTTACGGTTTAATTTGTCTCAAAATCATTATTTTTTATGTATTGCATAATGTACTTTAAAATATGTGTTGGAGTGATTATGTGTAAGCATTACAGTTGCACAGAATAGATGCTACGCTTTATTCTGCTGTGAATTACAACTTTTTTATTGTACCCAGTGCAAAGTCCACACTGCTGATACTCTGGCATTTGGGAGTCAGGCTGGGGTGAGGCTGAAATCTTCTACTTTATGTTTTATCCTCTACAGAATATTTTTTTCTTTGCATTCCCATTTCTGAAGCCCTTGAGTTAGCATATTTTATTTCTCTGGGCAGCATCCCATTGGCTATGAAGTCTTTCACCCCTCTTGGCTTTCCCTGTCAGCTTTTTTGGCTGCTGGTTGGGATGACTGATGTGGTGGTACAATATGGGAACCGGTAAGCCCTCGGCAATTCAGTACTTAGCAATGCTAATGTCAGATGCCAGACAAACTGGATGTCGGACAAAGAGCAGCACGATTTCAGCATTGTGTGGGGCTCAGAGCTGGCTGTATGTCCACGTTTCAGGAGACAATGATGCAGGAGATGCTGAAAGGCTGGTGGGACACAGGATGGGCAAAGCAGGGCCCTAACGGGTAATTTGGTGGGATTCTTGTAAAGGAAATAAAAGCGGAGTTAAATGTGTTGCCTACGGACAGCTGTTTTCTCCGCAGAGCGCCTGGAGTCTTATTTCAGGTGCTGCAAAACATATCCAAAGTGCTCAGCCATGGGGATTGTTTCCCCTGGTGTTTTATTTTCCCATTCCCAGTGCATGTTTCTGTCTATCCGACCTGGCAATCCACACTGGGAGGTGTTTGTCCTACACGGATGCCACACGCTAGCACTGGACTACCTCAAGGTGACATTTTCCCTGGTGCTTCTTGAACTCCCAGTGCTAAATTTAAGGTTTACGAATCTGTTGGGATTTTTTTTCCAGGAGGACTGGAATTGCTGGCAGAAGCACGCAGGCACATACTAGCCGGGGTGAGAGGCCCCGAGCCCCTGAGCAACCCCCCCCCCGCCATGGTTGGTGGCCACCTCTCCCTGTGGCTCTGTGGGACAGCCAGGACTCCGCTTGGTGGGAGCATCGCCAAACCAGGCTGAGCTGGGGGAAAGGGGCTGAAACTATTCCAAAGCTCAGGGCAAATTGGAGAAGTGCTTTGATATGGGACATGGTGGATTTTGCAGTCAAGCTTCTGAAAAGTATGAACTCAGAGCTGGGATTCCTCTGCGACGGTCAGGCAGGAGAAACGCACACCCTGGCACCAAAGACCGCCTTTTGTTTTCAGCTGAACAGAATGTTTCAGGTTGATGCAAATAGCATTTCAGGAAAGGGAGAGAACTAGCTTCACCTCTGTTTTGCCAAAACACTCCTCGTGTCACAATTTCTGCTTCTATTGGACCAAAAGCAGTTTCCCTGGTGGTGCCAGCAAAGCCCCGTGAGCGGTACCCCCTCAGCAGCCAGGGACCCCAGCACGAGATGCCCGCACAGCGCTCAGAGCACAGTGTATGGCTTCAGGGTCATCTCCCCGCAGCAGCGTCTGAGATCGCTAGTTTTAAACCTTGTCCCTAGCCCATTTTCTCCTGTCCCTTTCCTCCTTTTCCTTTTCCCCTTTCCCTTTCCCTTTTCCAAAACACCAGAAATCCAAGTCTGACGAGTAGAAGCCTACCTGAAAAGGTGCGAACATCACAAAAGTTTAACGATGTGTAAAAGCAAGCTGGGCTTTGCCATGAGCAAGATGGTAGGCAGAACCAAGGTGGCTGGAAGCCCCTGACTGTCTGCGTGTGACCGCGAGCCCCTGGGCACGTCCCGTTCACCTGGGCGAGCACAGAGGCAACGCCGGAAGCAAAGCCGGGCCGCTCCTTTGCACCGGGTGATCTCCTATTTCTGCTGGTGTAACTTAAGCTGCACTCAGCCTTTGCTTGTGGCATCCTTAAAGTACTTGCAGGTTGCTACTGTAGCTGCCGACCTCTAATTTATTTCCACGGTTTAATTTCCAAATAGATGGAAATGGATCTTCACTGACCTTACAATTGCAGAGAAAATGGAGCAAAATGTGAGGGGCACAAGAACTCTTCAGAAAGCTGGAAGCTTCAGGCTAGACTCGCGTTCAGCAGCCAGCTGTAACCTGGGTTGTGGGCATGCAGCACTGTTCAGCGTGCCCTGGTAGGATGTGCAGTGGTTCTTTTTTATTATTTTTACAGCAAAAATGAGTATCAAGGAGAGTTTAAATTCCATTTCTCAACCAGATATGCACACAGAAAGGCTATTAGCTAATGTACAGCCCTGCAAAGCGTGAATGGACTTGCAGACTCCAAATTTGCAGCCAGGACAGTCCGATGGGCTTTGCCTGCACTTCAGCGCAGCAGGCAGCTGGTGTGCTGCCAGCGACGGCACGCACCGAAGGGGCTTCAGCCACCGTGTGCACCTGCAGTCCCGGCTTTCCTCCTCAGCCAAAGGAGTCCGGGTGCTGCAGCGTGGGGAGCTGTGCCCAGGGGATGCCCGTGTGTGACGGGGGCGGCAGCCCTGGGGAGGTGGGGTGGCTTTGCTGCGGTGGGTGGCTTTGCTGTGGCATGGGTCTCCTGGATGGGCTCTGGGGCGGGTGAAAGGGGTGCTCCGCGCAGCACCAGCACAGGTGCCGTGTGCGGCCATCTCTGCCGAGAGGCAGTTTCCAGGGGGAGACGACGCTGGTGCCGGGGAGCACACCGAGGGCGAGCGCGGGCAGGCAGCCAGCTATTGCTGGGGATGTGCAAAGGCCAGTTTCTGGTTTGAAAAAAATCTTCTCTCCTGCGAGGGGTTTATGATTTATTTCTTTGAAGAATGCCAGAATTGCAGCAGCCATTCGCGTTCGGTTGTGCTGGCTCTTTTGCTGGTGCTATTGAATTACAGAGACAGCCACTCGACAGAACTCTGCTGCACTGCAACCGGTAGCAACAAGCACCGCAGCGTTATTCTGGCACCCCTCTGCTGCAGACGCTACCAGCCCAGTGGCCTTCAGGGCAGCTCTGGTAGGGAAACATCATGGAGTGCTGTTAGCAGTGGGTTTGTTAGAAGTGAAATCAGGTTGCCATCAATAAAATCTGCTGGTGCAGTTCCTAGCAGATGTGAGCGTTTCAACGACCGGCGTGAATGAGCACCCGGCTTTGTAAAGTCCCGGTGCAGGAGTAAAGCCTGGCCCCTCTCTCCGGGCCAGGCGGGAAGCGGGGCAGGGGACATCAGGGTGGGCTTGGAAGTGTTTGTTCCTGAAGGAAGAAAGAAAGTGACTTTCACAGAGCTCTGTCAGAAACTCAGCCATGGGCTTGTCTCCACGAAGGCTCGAAGGTGAGCCTGGCCTCCTGATTAGCCCCTGGTGCTCCTGAAGCTGCCCCAAGGCCGTGCCACCAGCCCGGCTGCAGCAAGCAGGGACCTGGGTGCTCATCCCCGGGAGCAGAGCACTGTGGTGGGCCAACGGGCAAGGCCACCCAGTGCAACCCAGGAGATACCCGAGGGCTGTCCGAAGGGTGTCCCAAAGGTGCGTTTTCTCCGGCTCTGGAGTAGTTTCATGCGTTACCCAACCCTCCCTGTGTTTGGAGGCACACTGGGGTGCTGCTGCCCGGGTGAAGCGGAGCAGAGCCCGGGGGTGGGGGTGGGGGGACACCCCCCGGGCTCGGGGGGGTCAGCACCGGCACAAACATCCCTCCCCGAGCCCAGTGCCGGCCCTGCACCAGCCCTCCCAGCTCCCGGCACCCGGGTCCAGTGCAGGCAGGAGCCGAGGGGATGGAGGACCGCCCGCAGCTCGTTTTCCTTCCCCGTGCGGGACCCGCGGGTTCCTCCTGCCCCATTAACTGGCTGAGCCCCATCCACCCCCGTGTGACGGCCCACGCTGCCAGCATGGGAAACCTAGCAGGCGAGATGCTTCGTCCGAGCAAAACGCCCCGGCCAAAGCAAAGCGAAGCCGCTCCCTGCCCTTCCCCAACCACCAGCTCCCCGGGCCGGGGCGGGAGGCTGGCAGTTTGTGATGTGTGACAAATCCAGGCGATGACAGAAACATGTAAATCTCTGGTATTATCAGCCCTCATCTGAATGTCTGTACAAGGTACACAAGTTGAAGGATTAAGTGCTGGAAGAGGTCTTGGAGCCGGGAAGGTGCTGCGGGCTGGCGTGACGCTCTGATTAAGACACTGACAGAGTGCACAAAACCCCATTTGTTGGCGTGACATGTCAGATGGATGAAGAATCAGTCTTTGTCTGCGCCAGTTCAGTTTTCTTTCAAAAAGCCTTTTAGATCAGCTGCAGGAAAAACAAGGAGGTAAGTAGCCCATTGATTTAATACAAGCAACATGCAAAGTGCGTAATAGTGAAAATCAAAATCCTTTCATCGCATCAGTAAGGGCAGCGAACAATGTGAATTAATGCAAGCTGCATTTCCCTCAACTTCTACCTCCAAAAGTAGCTTGCATTATATGGCTAATTCTCCTTCCACCCATGACTAAATTGTGTACTGAGCTCTACTTTTGTTTGACATCAAAAAGTAAATGATAGAAAATTGGATCCAACAATATGTTCTGATTATTCCTGCACTATAGAACGTTCTCCCAATGTGACAAACCATGTTTATCCCACTAGGGAGAAAGGGGGAGGGAACCCTTAGGATTTATCGGCATGTGCGGTGCCATTAAGTTAAATAGCCATGTTAGTATTTAACGCTATCAGTGATATTTTTATTTCTCTTTTTCATGATTATTAAGATTTTCATTTGTGAAATCTTAACTAAACACAGTTTTGGTATTGGAGAAACAAAAGTTATTTTGGGAATGACTACTTCAGCAGAGAAAGCTACTCCATCCTTCAGGCCCTCCTCCCTCCATGTTACTATTTACCTCCCTGGAGTGTAATTACTCTGTGGTCTCAGAAATTTCCCTCTTTGGCCGCTCTGCATATTCAAGTCTATAAGCTGCCACACAGGAATTGTTACCGACTTCTTTCATTTGGTCAACACTTTACTTGTGCAGAAGAAACACTACCATGCAATCCCACATCATCATTGAGGAGGTTTTTTTACATATTCAGCTTTGATTACTTTTCAGCATGGACAAGGACGCTGGAGTCCTGGCTGCCTTCTCCTGGCTCACATCAAGCCCACCTCGGGCCCTGGCAGGTCCCAGAGGAACGCCAGAACAAGTATTTTCCCCTGCTTTTCCTGCCTGGCGAAGCTTCGGGCCCTCTCCCGTCAGCTGGCCCCCAGGGCGGGGAGACCCACAGCCCACCCGAAGCCATCCCCTGGTGCCACGTTCAAGCGCTGGTTATCCTTGGGAGGAAAGGCTTGGTGAAACGCCATTCTGAACCAGTTTATAATCCCATGCAAAAGGATAAAACCCCACAATATCCACAGTATAACTCCGAGGCTGTTTTACGCAAAACACTATTGCCAATGGTCCGGATGGCTCTCCCGGCCCCTCGGCTGTGTACACCACACTCAGCTGCCGCGGAAGAGGCTGTGCTCTCGAAGCAGCACCTCCAGGTGCAGCGTGCTCTCCCCGGCTCCGGAGGACGGAGCCCTGCCGCAGTCTGTGCGCCGCTGCTCGGCTCTGCCGGAAGGTTGGCGAGCACATCAGCAGGGCGGGTAGGTGGAACCAACGCTCTTGTAGCTTCCCACCAGTTTGCATATGGCTGTCATGGGGGATGTGCCCCCGACCAGAGCCCCCGGCAGGTATCAGTAAGCAAATTCCTTTAGATCCAGGGAGAATCCAGCAAAAATAATGCTTGAGGGGAAAAAATTATCAGGAAGGTCACATAATGGCTGAGTTGATGCTGATCTAAGGCATGGTGCTCTTGCCGTGGAAGCCCACTGAAATACCCAACGTGGGCTTCTGTACATCAAACTGGAGTCACTGGTGCCCGGCAGAGACTTACACGTGGCTGGGAAAGCGGCACATGTGAGAGAGCGGCCCCAAGGATGAGAAGAGAAGCAACCATTTGGTCCTGCTAATGCCTGAATACGCTTACACACAAGCAGCAGCATCTTCTAAAATATATCCTACTAAATCCATCTATTCGTATCCTTCAAAAGTAACACCTAACACTGTGTGCCTGGGGCCCTGCCTCAGGTCCCCGTTTTGGCTGGCACTGCACCCCACACACAAGTGGGCCTCCAAAATTAGTGTACAGGTGTTGTGCTTAGTTTTGTACCGATGTGCTCCATTCCTCACCCACATACAGATACTGTGTATTTTACTTTGCTTGCTTTACCTATTTGGAAAGTCTTCTGGCTAAAAGTCTGACGTGCACAAAGAGAAGAGCCTTCCCTGTATCGATAACTTTGCCAAGCAATGCTGGGGACCCTTCACCGCTCCTTGTGAAGGCTGGAGCCTGGATGTCACTTCAGCCCCAGCTGGAGAGGGGTCTGTGGCAGTCGTGAATTGCTGACGTGGAAGAAGAGATGGTATTTTCACAAACCTGAAAGAGCCCATGTTGACTGTAACTGTTATTCAGTAATTGTTACTGAATTCAGAATAGCAGTTGGGCGACGAAAGAACACGGGAGACACTGCACAAAAGACTTCTGACGTTTAAAAATATTAGACCGAGTAAAAGAAGAGTAGCTATCATATTCTATTGCAATGCAATAACCTCAGATGTATTTTACCATGTATTAATTTGGCATCGGTTGCCTGTTTCTACACACTCAAGAATGAAAACGGAGAATAACGCGGAGGGGTGGTTGATTTCTGGCTGTGTTCACCTACCTATAAAGCACAACAGAAAAGCGTAGAGAGAAACCGTTGGTGAATACTTGTGCAAAACGCTCTGACCTCTCAGTTAAGGGACCTCCTCCGCATTCCTTTAACAGCAGAGCTCTCCCTAAACCGGGGACTTGTTCTGAATTTCCTCGTGCAGGGGCTGGGAACCTCAGGACCAAAAGAGCCGAGTCTGGCCTCCCAGTAAACGTCCTCGCCCGAAACCTCTTCCCAAACCCCGTCCCTAAGGAATCCCGTCGCCACGTGCGTTCCTACAGGGTGACAGGCAGAAGCCGAGCCAAGCCGCGCCGCCTCGGTCGGGGGAACACGTTGCGGCCACGGTCCCC